>JANSVA010014128.1:0-15507 GCA_025504915.1 Erythroxylum reticulatum | reverse complement strand
TAAATGAATTTAACCCAAACTCCCCCCCCCCCCCCTCCCATCCTTAGTCTCTCTCTCTTTCGAGTTCTCTCTCTCTAAAGACGACACATTTATCTCCAAACTAGGTTCATGTCTTCTCAGATCTAAAGCGACAAGAACAATCGAAGTAGTTCTGTGTCGTGGGTTATCTCTTATTCAAAGTTTGAACACCACCACGAAACGACGTTCGCTGAGCATTGATGTTGAGAATGGCGAGCTCGTTCCCTGAGGAAGTTCTAGAGCATGTGTTCTCGTTTATACAGAGCGACAAAGACAGGAACGCGATTTCAGTGGTGTGCAAGTCGTGGTACGAGGTGGAGAGGTGGTGTCGTCGGCGGATTTTTGTCGGGAACTGCTATGCGGTGAGTCCGGTGACGGTGGTTAAGAGGTTCCCTGACGTCAGGTCGGTGGAGCTCAAAGGGAAGCCTCATTTCGCTGACTTCAGCCTGGTCCCCGACGGTTGGGGTGGTTATGTATACCCGTGGATCGCGGCTATGGCGAAGACGTACCCGTGGCTTGAAGAGATCAAATTGAAGAGAATGGTGGTTAGTGATGAGGCCTTGGAATTAATTGCTAAGTCGTTTAAGAATTTCAAGGTTTTGGTGCTCTCTTCTTGTGAAGGGTTCTCTACTGCTGGGCTCACCGCCATTGCTGCTAATTGCAGGTTTGTTTGTTAGAAAGCAATTTTCTTTTGTTTCGTTTTGTGGGTTTGTTGTGTTAAGATTGTTTGGTTGGTAGAGGGAGTTTGAGGAAGTGTAATGAGATGAAATATTTTGGTCTCTTCAGTTGTTCTCTTGGTTGTGGAGTAGCAGCGAAGTCGAGCTGAATAGTTCGGAAGAGTTAGTTATTAGCGGAGGTTACAACTGTGACGCTTTTGATGATTTGCTTGGTTTCAGTGTGCTTACGTTACATCTTAAAAGGGGATTTTGTGTTTTGTTTTCACGTGTCGAGATGATGTATGGTTCAGTAAGTGGGTAATTATGTTGAATGTACATGGCAAGATCTATTTTTGGGTTGGCTTCCATGTTCAAGTTCTTATTTTGTTGTGGCTCTGAGGATCTATTTCTAGTTTTTTTTTTCTTGCTTTGCTCTTCATACGGGGCGTTGTGTTGTTGTTGTTGTTGCTGCTTTGCTCTTTAGGTATCTTCTCTTCCTCTTGAATTTTGTCAGATACTTGGTTTTAGTTTCTATTTATGGTATCTGTGTTCAAGATAGCAAACACGTATGCTAGTTTCTTGATTTGGTTGCCTTCTATTTCTGCCGTCTCCTTGTTTACGTTAGATCCACGAAAACCTAGTCAAGATAGCCTAATTCGCTTCTTCTTATTTAACATTTTTACCATTGCGTGCATTGTTCGCTGCGAACGAGTTTGATGTGGGCGTGTTTTGGTTTTTGAATTCTGTTTTGTCCTACATTGTGGTTTTGTTTGGACATTCAACTAAGACTTTATCCGGCTACAGTAAAAAGCATCTGGAAGCTATTGCTTTCTACGATTTTGTCATCGAGTGTTGACAATCTTGCTAATGTGATATAAATTTTGGCATTGGGTTGTCGCATTCTTGTTGGTGTCACTAATCATTTATTTCGCATTCGTAGTTGAGGAAGTCATGTTTTGCCGTAGGCAAGCAATTGGTTTTGGTACATAGTTAAGATGCTAGCTTTAGATTCCTTATTTTATCCCTAGTAGTCATCTTAAGTTCTTTATTTTTGCAAACAAATCGTAATTTATTTTCTTTCTTTCTATTTTTGAGATAAATGGCTAAATTTTTATTGTCACTGCAGATCTCTCATGCCGTTTTCTTTGAGTAAGCTTCTTTGTTTGCTCATTTTTGAATTTGCTTAATTGTCTGCAGGAATTTGAGAGAGCTGGATTTGCGAGAAAGTGATGTGGAAGATACAAGTGGGCATTGGTTGAGCCATTTTCCTGACACCTTCACCTCACTGGTTTCTCTTAACATCTCTTGTTTACTGTCTGAAGTGAGTTTCTCAGCCCTGGAGCGCCTTGTGGGTCGATCTCCCAATCTGAGAACTCTTCGGCTGAATCGAGCCGTGCCCCTTGACAGGCTTGCTGATCTCCTTCGACGAGCACCCCAGCTTGTAGAATTGGGAACGGGTGCCTACTCAGCTGAGTTGCGACCTGATGTGTTTTCAAACCTCTCTGGAGCTTTGACTTGTTGTTCGGAACTGAAGAGACTCTCTGGGTTCTGGGATGTAGTTCCCAGTTACCTTCCAGTGCTTTACCCTATTTGTTCTCGTATAACTTCTTTGAACTTGAGTTATGCGACTATCCAAAACCCTGATCTCTCTAAGCTTGTTTCTCAATGCCAGAGTTTGCAGCGACTATGGGTAATTTTTTCTCTTTGAAGTTATAACAGAAAACAAATGCAACTTAATTTGACAAGTTGTCTCTTCCTATCTTGTTATTGTGCCTGAAATTTTTTTCAGTAAATCATCTGAAGTGTACCACCTTTATATGCTATTAGAAACGTTGCTAAGATGGTTTCAAATTCATCTTATTGTCTTCTCTTAAGCTTATAAAGGATGCTTTGCAGGTATTGGATTGTATTGAAGATAGTGGACTGGAATCTCTTGGAGAAGTCTGCAAGGACCTGCAAGAATTGAGGGTATTCCCATCTGACCTTGGGGCAGAGCCGAACGTATCTTTGACAGAACAAGGCCTTGTTGCTGTTTCTCACGGGTGCCCTAATCTCCAATCTGTCCTGTACTTTTGCCGTCAAATGACTAATGCTGCCTTAGTTACAATTGCCAGGAATCGTCCGAACATGACTCGCTTTCGTCTTTGCATTATTGAGCCACGGACTCCTGACTATGTCACGCTACAGCCCTTAGATGTAGGTTTTGGAGCCATTGTAGAGCATTGCAAAGAGCTCCGGCGCCTTTCCCTCTCAGGCCTCCTTACAGATCGTGTATTTGAGTATATTGGAACTCATGCCAAGAAACTAGAGATGCTGTCTGTGGCTTTTGCCGGAGATAGTGATCTCGGGCTCCATCATGTGATGTCTGGTTGTGAAAGTCTTCGTAAGCTGGAGATCAGGGATTGTCCGTTTGGGGACAAGGCTCTTTTGGCCAATGCTACAAAGCTGGAGACAATGCGATCCCTTTGGATGTCTTCTTGTTCAGTGAGTTTTGGAGCATGTAAATTGTTAGGACAGAAGATGCCCAGACTCAATGTTGAAGTTATTGATGAGGGGGAACCTCCAGAGTCGAAACCGGAAGGCTCCCATGTTGAGAAGCTGTATATATACAGGACAGTTGCAGGGACTAGGTTTGACATGCCTGGTTTTGTTTGGACGATGGATGAAGATTCTGCACTCCGGAAATCCTAACAGGTCCTATGCATTTGCTCATCAGCAACAAATTTGATGTACTGTGTGCCTACTTATCGATATTTTACCCGACTCTGGTAGATGGATTCAGAAGGTACATTCTCTATAAGTTCTCACTACTTACCATCTCCTTCTTGTGTAGCCTGGCTCAATTGCAGCCCTGATTGGACATAGTTTGGAGGGTGTACTGAGGCTTGAGTGCTCGTTTGCCATGTATTTTACTCTTGGCTGAGCTATTGGTTACCACGTTGGTGCTCAATAAAAAGTCGAAACTTTTCGTGGTTTTAGCTTGTATCGGGAAGAGTTGTTATTGAATCGGGTGCAATTGGTGTATACAATTTCTAGATTTCCTGGTTTTTTAGAATTTATTGAGACGGAAATATTTGGGTAACTTGTTGCTTGCCGGCTTTTCACCTTAAATCTTTTTGACTAGTGTACTGACTTGAGTAGCTCACCTCTATGATGTCAAAGTGGTCTTTACTTCTATGCATAATCATTTGGATTTGACTTTATTTTACAGGTAAAGCCTAAAGTCATCAAACGTTTTCCCGGTGAACCATAAGCAAGATCCCTGCCTTAAAGGTTCAAAAAGGCGCTTCGGTCTAAGTTGGTGTTTCTATGTCCATGGATGGAATCTTGAACTTTACCATCATTAGTAGTTCCATTCCTCGTTGGTGATGCACTGATAATGGCCATGAATGCAAAATATTTTCACCAGATACTAGGTGACGGAACAATCCTTCAAACCAAGATTAGCTGCACCCTAAGAAAGCCAGGGCCTGGGGAAATTGGGAAACAATAGATAAAAGCAGGGAAAAGAGCTCCTCTGGATGGACCATGGTCGATTCTGGCTTCTTTTATTGTTTCTCTGTCAAATTTATGAGCCTTGACTGTTGTGCCACGTGATAGATTTGGTAACATTGGAGAAGCTTTTCTTTTCGAGACAGGATTCTCTGTCCAATATTATGGTATTTTATTCTGTTATATGAATCTCAAGTATTTATTTATACGGATCTCGCATTTATTTATATGGGACTCACATGGGACTTATATAAATAAATAAATTGCTGAAATTCATGGGATAGAATAAAATACTATAAAATTAAATAGAGAATTCGAACTTTTTCTTTCCTACACTAAACCCAACCTAGTAAGATCAACCATATGATGAATTGCGTATATTAGTAAAAGGATAACATTTGATATAATAAAAGAGTAAAATTTGATAAAATTAGGTTAAGTGAAGCTAATGTTGGATAATTTTATCCTTTCTCATAAAATTGGGCAATTATTAATTGTTCTTTTCAATTTTTAAATAAATTATCGATTAAGTTATTCAGATAAATATAACAAAGTGACTCAATAAATGATTTAAATTAATGGGTCGAAGTTCGGGTAAAAAATAGATCTCAATTAGTGTTGACCAGACTTATATCGGCCTTGTAATGAGTAAGTTTGATATGAAAGCTATATAAAGATTAAAGTCTCCTACAGTTGCTCATATTAATCGTAAGCATAAGGAATTTTTGACCCGTTAAAAGAGCTTACATATTGTGAAAACTGTAAAAAGTTCTAAATCTGGTGCGGTAAACACTTTCTATAAAGGTCCCGGGAGATTCGTGATTGTTTGGAGCTTGGAATTGACATCGGAATTAGATATAGAACTGAAAGCAGGTATTTCGCATTATCTTCATTTTTAATCCTTATTTCACATTATCTTCATTTTTAATCCTTTCATGTTTGATCCTGGGTATGTAAGAAAGTCTATACTACGTATTACATGTGGTATAAGAGCGGTTACGTGATCAGATTACCAGAAACGAAGTTTTTCGGTTTTTCATCTCATATAGTTTTCCTCAGTTTTTGATATGTTTTTCATTTTTTTACATATATAATTACGTAAAAGTAGTATACATAAGGTTAGCTATGAAAAACAGGTCGAACGGAGTGAAAAATGACTTCCTGGGATGTCAAAAATTGCCTCCAGTGTCGGTGGGTGAAAAACCGTTAGGCGTGTGCACCAACACTACTACAGTGTCGCGGGGTAGCGACGTAAGGCTCGCGAGTGCAGTACATGTGCCTATCGCACGTCGACTCTAGCAAGCGACTACACGCGTGACTCACGACCAGCGCTCCCATGAGAGTGGGATGGCAGGTGTGTGCCGCGCACGCTCCGCATTTGTCCCTAAACGTGGCACGCCAAGTGGGGAACACGTGGCAGCACGTGTGTTGCACGCACTGTATAGTTGGTGCGCGTCTGCGATTGGGGAAAGCGGTGTCGGCGTGGGCACGGCAGCACACGTGTAACCCCGGGCCACTCTTTTTGACATGGCGCGCCACATCAGACTGACGCTATAGTATTTTTTGAAAAAAACACAAATTTCAAATTTCCCGTAAGGGTGTCCCGAGGTGCTTTGGGTCAGTTTTTGGGAATTCATAAAGTAAGTTTTTTCATTTTTATTATATTAGTAATAAATTAAAGTTTAACTCTAGAAAAAGGAATTAAGGTATTCTGAATTCGATTTCAAGTGAGTTTTCATGCTTCGAACATCACTTGAGGGGATACTTTAAGTTATTGTGTCTTGAGTCTCATGTTTAGTGTTTGGGATTGCATGATAGTCAATCGTAAAAGGAATTGAGACATTCTGAAGCCATTTTTGAGTGAATTTTCGTGCAATGAATTTGCCATAAGGGAGATACATTAGGTTCTCGTATCTCGGGTGGTCGATTCAGTGTTCGGTGACACACGATAGTCACTCTACTGAGATTTTTCTTTTATGAAAGTCTCAAATGAAGTTCTCAAAGAATGTCTTTAGCACGAGTGTGTGACAATGAGATTGTGCATTAGGTTTTTTGCATTTTTTGATGTTACATTTTTACATACTATATGCCCATAAAGAATGTGAGGATAACATAAAGATATATCCCTTGTATTTGTGGACTTTTTGAGTGCTAATGAGGATGTAGTCATCGTAGTGGCCTTTCGAGCCAGTATTTTGAATTGTTCTACTTACACGTTAGGGGATGTCTTTGGTCTCATGTTTGGTTATTTTGCCCACAGTTGTTGGCCTTATACAAGATTTTGAGATGTTCATAAAGGCGTTAGATAGAGGAAAGTCGTTGCTCGAATGATCTATTCGCCCACAGGTGGTAGTGTGAGAGTTGATGATTTGTACTTTGATCACTTTTATGTGGAGGTCTAGATGCATATATTATGTATTCAGCCCACATATATTTCATAAAATGTGTGACCGGATTTTTAGTAAAGATACTATTTAATGGCTTTGAGTATAGCTGTTATCCTACATCTGTGCTGATTTAAAGATTATCATTTTGGAGTCGCCTTTTCAGTCAACAAAATCAGTGTCACTATTGAAACATTGTCCGATTTTAATACAAAGAAGTAGACGGAGGATGTATTGAATGCTATGGAGATAGCTGTTGTTGATAAGGTCATACGGACGGATGGGCCATCTCCACTTACATCAATGAGCTTGAGAGTTCATAAAGCAGCCTATAAAGCTTGGGATTGGTCTAACATATTATATCTGATGACCATTAAAAGATCCATTCCTAATCATCTGCTAAGTGGACTTCTAGACACAGATATAGCGAAGAAGTTTCTTGATAATATCTCCTAGAGGTATACAGTCTCATCTAGTGTTGAGACAAGTGCCTTGATGAAAGAATTATTCTCTATAAGGTATACGGGCGAAAAGGGGAGTAATGGAGTACATATCGAGAATAATTCATCTTCGCAGTAGATTGAAGATGTAGGGATTTCAATGCTTTAATAGTCCATTGCGTTGCTGAGGTGAAGAAACTCAAGTTTACTACTCCTACAACCTTCGAAGTAGCTTAAGGGAAGACAAAGATGAAGCCTGCTAAGTTCATAGATAGAAAGTTCAAATCTTCTTCACATATTGAAGTTGCTCAAACCAGTGTTGATAAAGGTCCTAGGGACATAAAGAAACCAGTAGTATGAGGTTTAAAAGGAAAGAATAAGACCATCAGGTCACTCATTGGCTCGTCAATTATGAGTCTAACTTATGATAGTCACATTAAGTGCATGGTGGCTATTTAGTGGAGTATCTGATCAAGGTGCTTCCACAATGTAGTGGTTCATATCTAGGATAAAGCCAAACAAAGAGAAGGAGAAACTGATGGTTCATAGCAATGAAGAAGTAGAAGTAATATCTATGGGGGATGTATGTTTTGAACCTTGCTGTAAGGTTCATTTCAGTTTTACACGACATATTTTATATGTGATCTTTTGATCAATTTTGGACAAAAGAGGGTTAATGTTTTGTATTTAATGCTTCTGTTATAAAGTTGTTATTTAATGTAAAATATAATGGTACAATTTTCTTATTATATGGTTTATATAGAATGTGTCTTACCCCGAATTAGATGTATCTTGCTAAACAAGTTATGAAATGAAGGACCCTAACGAATGAGAAGTCATACATGGTGTAGCATAAAAGTTTAAGCCACATTTCCAGAGCTAGGGTTGAGAGATTGATCAAGGAAAGCATTTCTCAATTCTAGATTATGATAATCTAGGAACATGTGCTGACTGTTGCAGGGGTAAGTTAACTAATAAAGATATTGAGATCAACTCATGCTTCTGACTTGTTAAGTATGATACATAAAGATATCTGTAGACCTCATAGAGTTGTATTGTGTAATTCTAAATGTATTCTGACATTTGTTAATGATTATTCCCATTACATTTATGTGTTCTTGCTTAAAGACTCAAGGTTGAGAACTAATTGGAAAAATTCATCAAGATAGTCAGATTTGACCATGGAGGAGAATATCATGGCAAACATGGTGTTTCAGGACTTTAAAAAGTCTGTTTATTAGACATTAAAATCAGTTGGAATAGTAACTTAATTCACCATGTCGAGTAGTTTTGAGCAAAGTGGTGTGTTGTCGAACGGCATAACTGCACCCTAAAGGACTTGAAGAAGTCAATGCAAAATAGGACTAATCTATCGAATTATCTAAAAGCTTAAAAACCCAGCCTTACACACATTCGTGTAAGGGGCTACCCTACTGAGGTAGTATAATCCTTATAAAGATAAATTACAAGCTTGTTCCCCTCATTGCTATTTAGTTATATCTCGACCACTTTAAGGCTACAACTTTTACTGTAGAGAAGGATGAGCCAGAATAGTGAAATCGAAGGTAGCTAAGTTTCTGGAATACAATGTCTATGATGATGGTGGGCCTATTGACCCTTCAGATGATAGCAGGGCAGATGCTATAGTTATCATGTAACCACTACTCATATAATTAGATCCGGTGGATCTAGGTCTTTATACCATACCTGTACAGGAACAGGAACCCATCCCTATACACACAGAGATTCCTGGAGGTACATGATTTAATACAATTAAGTAAATCCACTAGAGTAAGACGCCCTACTATCCCATCTGATTAGATAGTTTATCAGGTGTACAGTACTATTCTATTAGACATGTTGTGGATCTAGTTACTTTTACAGAATCTGTTTCTGGACCCAACGTGAATGTGTGGCGGAATGCGATGAATGACGAGATATAAGCCATGAAGTATAGTGACGTTTGGGAGCTAGTTGATTTGTAGTGGAACTGCAAACCCCTCAGTTGTAAATGAAGTTTAAGGACCTAAAGGATTTCAGGATAAAGTTCAGTAGTTTATGGACTCGCTCAGTTGCCAAATGGTTCACTCAGAGAGAAAGGTTGACTTTATGTTACCTTTTCTCTAATATCCTCATAGGATGCATTTTGAGTAATTAAGACAATTGTGGCTCATGATGATATAGAGTTACATTATATGGCTGTCAAAACTGCTTTCCTGAGTAAAGACCTTTATAAAGTGGTCTATATAGTACAACCTGAAGGATTCCAGGATCCAGATGGAACTGACATGGTTTGCGCACTATGCAGATCAATATATGATTTATATCAAACCTCCTAAAAGTGATACCTTACATTTGATCAGGTTTGGCCTCTTTCGGCTTAATGAAAAATAAAGTTAAAAAGATGCTTATACTATGAGGTCAAGGGGAGCAAAGTTATCTTCCTATTACTATATATGGATTATATATTGCTCAAGTCAAATTATTTGACCATGTTGTATGGGGTTAAGCAACTTTTGGTTAAGAACTTTGATATGAAGGAACTTTATGTAGAATCTTCTGTCCTAAGTATTCAGATTCACCAAGATAGATCTCAACACTCATTAGACCTCTCATAAAATGCATACATTAAGTATGTGTTACAAACGTTTAATACGGTTAACAGTAAACCTGTCGTAGCACCTATCTCTCGTAGTAAGAAATAATCTTTGGTACAGTATCCAAAGAATAAAGTAAAGAGAGAGGTTATGAGGAATGTTCCGTATTCTAGTATGGTTTATAGCCTGATGTATGCTCGGCTATGTACTAAGTAGGATATTGCATTTACTATTTGACTGTTTGGTCAATATCTGATTAACCCAAGTGTAGAACATTGAAATACAGTCAAGTGAGCGTTGAGATACTAAAGGGAATCAAGGATTATATGTTGACATAAATAAAAGTCAACAAACTAAACCTTATAAGAAATTCATATTAAGATTTTAGCTATATGTCCAGATGATCAAAATCCTCTTAAGGTTACAGTTTTAAGTTTGCAGATGGTACAATATCGTGGAAGTATGTCAAGAAGACACGGGTAACTTCCTCGACTATACATGTAGAGTGCATGCTATGGGCTACTTCACAGACGATTTAGCTCAAAAACTTGATTTCTGAGTTGTTTGTAGTTGATTCAGTAGTTAGATTCATTTGGTTGTATTGTGGTAATCTTCTTGCCGCGCTATTTAATAACAACAAAGAATATCACAGGGTCTTAGCATTTAAAGTCAATTGTTTGGTCATAAAGGTGTTGATACGAAAAGATGACATTAAGATTTGAAGCATTTAAAGATTGAGAAACTGTTAGTCGATCCTTTAACTAAAGAACTTTGCCCACTTGTGTTTGTGACACAAGTATATAGTATAAGTGTTTTGACGTCTTTAGACACTATTAGTTAAGGGATTGTTATGCTTGTTCCATATACATTTGTACATTTTGATGTATTATGACAGTATGATGGTTCATCAACAAAGATGATCATCATTTATCCTCAGTAATACGTGTTATCATACATTGTCATAATACATAAGAAAGTCTTAAGATTTGTGTCAATCTTAAGTATTTAAAGGTCATTGGGCATATATACAGATTGACCTTGTGCCTATGTCATTTAGACGCATATAGTTTTAGTACAGATATCCATGAAATTGACATGACATAGGGGATATAAGTTTTTAATCCCATAAAGATTCTCTAATGCAGTTTAGCATTCAGTTGGAGAACATAAAAGTTTTCTCTAATGCAGTTTAATATTTATTGAGAGAAAACATAATTTCTCTAATGCAGTTTAACATATGCAATTTAACATAAAGTTGGAAAAATTGAGACCTATAAATGAAGATGATATAATTTAGATCATAAAGGGGTCATCCTAGTTTGCTACACTCCATTTTTTCATTCATATTAGTGAGGTATTAGGTATACGTGATTGTATTAGATCTGTATCACATATGACATATGCATTTGATACTTTTTGATATTGAAAGCCTTGCAGGACAGAATGATGGACTTTCATTATATTTGGATCAAATGTTTTGTTTTCAAACTTAGTCGACTAATACGGTAGCATGACTTACTCGAGTTTTTAAACTAGAGTCGACTAATACGGTAGCATGGCTTAATTGAGTTTTTAAACTAGAGTCAAAACTATAATTAATAATTGTCGAAAGGGGAGAATGATGGACAATTTTTTCCTTTCCCATAAATTTGGACAATTATTAATTGCATTTTTTGGTTTTTAAATAACTTATTGGCTAAGTTACATAATTTGATATGGATAAAGATAATAAAGTGATCCAATAAATGATATAGATTAATGAGTCGAAGTTTGGGTAAAAAATGGATCCCAATTAGTGTGGACCAAACCTATATCGACCTTGTGATGAGAAAGTCCGATATGAAAGCTATATAAAAGTTAAGGTCTCTTGCAGTTACTCATATCAATCGTAAGTATAAGAAATCTCTGACTCGTTAAGAGAGCTTATGTATTTAGAAAACTGTAGAAAATCCTAAACCTCGTGTCGGTAAATACTTTCCACAAAAGTCCTGGGAGATTCGTGATCGTTTGAAGCTTATAATCAGCATCGATTAGAGATAGAATCGAAATCATGTATTTCACATTATCTTCGTTTTTAATTCTTTCATGTTTGATCCTAAGTACATAATAAGGTCTGTACTATATATTACAGATAAAAGGCAAAGATGCGTGTCTAGTGATAGTGGGTTTAATCAATAATAATCCATAATGGTCTAACGTTTGATGCATTTATGATTCATTGCATATGTCTATATAGATATATGCAACTACTGTAGCTGCTGATTTCATCCCTTTTATTTTACTGTTTCACCTTATCATGGGACAACAGTCATATATTAATACTATTTGTGTTCTATTTTATAAACAATTGTCCGTCTTTGCACAATATAATCTATGACCAATCAGAGACACGAGGTAAACCAAGGTGGCCTTTGACTAGGGAATTAATCATCGTAGCTCTAAATCAATACAATTGACAACAAATCATTTTTGGTGCCCCTCCATTCTCTAACACATTCCTTTATCCTAATACCATTTTAAAGCCTCAACTTGGTGATGGAGTTCGTCTAGGTATCACATGGCCATAACTTGAACACACTATGATTCATAAGCGAAAAGTGAGATATAAGTGTAACCCAACAGTGACCATCACCCTTGAAAAAAAATGAAAAATGATCTTTGTAGCAGAGTAAAGTAACTAAGTCCGTTCATTGTGAATACCAAGATAGGATGCTATGCACGTTTACGTCTGCTAATGTAACTACTTTACATGCAAAGAAAATATCTATTAATTATTTCTTAACCCTTGAATACATTACAAGATCAAATAACAGCAACAATTCAATGAATAAGTGAAATTTAAAGAAGTCTAATAATAGGAAGCTTATGTTGTTAAAATAGACCAGATTAAAGCAGGTTCATAGCTAAATAGGACTGAAGGGAATATTAATGAACACACAGATTTTATGTAAAAAACCTCCAAATTAGGTAAAAACCACGGGCAAAGATAGAAGGCTTTTACTACTGAGAAAAATTGGAGAATTACAAAGAAAAACTAGACCAAAAAATATACAGAATATTTTTGTATCTCTCTTTATCTCTTTTTCTCTCACCTCACTTTCTCTTTATTTCTGCTCTGCTTGTTATTTTTCTCTTCATGGTACTCCTGCCTTTTTATATGCAGGAGTGCCTTGGATGTGTTAAGCATGGTAGGCACTGAATTCGGTGCCTACCAACTAACAATTGTTGACAGTTTATATGTAGGAGTGCCTTGGATGTGTTAGGCATGGTAGGCACTGAATTCGGTGCCTACCAACTAACAATTGTTGACAGTCAACAATTGTTGACAGTCAACAATTGTTGACTGTTAATAATTGCAGCCATAATTGACAATTCTCCCACTTGAAGATTTGATTGATAATCAATCATATCTTCACACTATTCTTTCTACTTTGCCGCTTTATGTTGCTTACGTCTCTATCAGGCCACAAGAGGATCGACACCATATAAACTTGTCACCATTGATTGCTTTTGTCATAAAATCTGCCTGGTTATCCATTGTATGAATTTTCTGTTTATTCACCGTTCCTTCTTCCACTTTCTCACGAACAAAGTGATATTGAACTCGGATGTGTTTTGTCTTTGAATGACACGTTGGATTCTTGGTAAGATGTAAAGCACTCTGACTGTCACAATACAAAATAATATTCTTTTGTTTATTCCTAAGTTCTTCCAACAACATTTTCATCCACACTGCTTCTTTACTTGCTTGTGTAGCTGCTACATATTTTGCTTCTGTTGTTGACGTAGTCACCACTGAATGCAGTTTTGAAACCCAGCTCACAGCTCCTTTAGCTGTGTAAACACATATCTTGTAGTGGATTTATTTTTATCAAGATCACCTGCATAATCAGCATCAACATATCCTTTGACAGTAAAATCTGATCCTCCATAATATAATGCAACATCTGAGGTTCCTTTTGTATATCTAAGAATCCTCTTGACAGTATTCCAATGCTCTCGACCAGGATTCGCCATATATCTACTAACAACTTCCACTACATGTGCAATGTCTGGTCTTGTACAAATCATAGCGAACATTAAGCTCCCCACTGCTGATGCATACGGTACTCTAGACATCTCCATCATCTCTTCTTCATTGCTACGACGCATACTTGAGGATAACTTGAAATTAATAGAAAGAGGGGTATAAATTGACTTACAATCTTGCATATTGAATCGCCGCAAGATCTTTTTCAAATAATTCTTCTGAGAAAGCCAAATCTTCCTATTATTTCTGTCTTGATGAATTTGCATCCCTAGAATCTTATTTGTTGGTCTCAAGTCCTTCATTTCAAATTCCCTAGCCAACTGTGTCTTTAATTATTTAATACGATCATTATTGGGGTCTATTACCAACATGTCGTCTACATACAACAGTAAGACTATAAAATCCTCTTTTTCAAACCTCTTGAAATATGCACAAGTGTCTACATGCAGTCTGCTATATCCAAGGCTTATGATGAAGGAATCAAATCTCTTATACCAACACCTCAGTGCCTGCTTTAAACCATATAGAGATTTGTTCAACCTGCAAACCAAGTTCTCTTTCCCTTTTTCTTCAAAACGTTATGGTTGGAGCATATAAATTTCTCCTTCAAGATCTCCATGAAGAAATGCAGTTTTCACATCTAACTACTCAAGATGCAAGTCATATATAGTACACATTGTCAGAACTACTCAAACTGTAGTGAGTCGAACTACAAGAGAAAATATTTTATTAAAATCAATACCTTCTTTATGAGCATATCCTTTTACCACCAGTCTAGCACGATATTGCTCTACTTGATCATCACCGCTCCGCTTGATCTTGTAAACTCATTTATTGCCAATAGGCTTTCTTCCTTGCTGTAGTGATACCAGCTGCCATGTCTTATTCTTATGCAGAGCTTCAATTTCTTCCTACATTACTGTCATCCACTGAGATGCATCTGAACTAGTCATTGCTTCTTGAAGAGTTGATCGCTCTCCATCCTTAGTTAAAAGACAGTATGTAATATTACTCTCCATAATATAATCTGAGTGTCAGCTCGGTGCTCTTCTTATGTGAGTTGATTTCTGAGTATCTGGAACATCATATTCAACTGGTTCTTGCTCCTCGTACTCTGGTGTAGCTTCAGAAGAATCATTATGATCAACTTCCTTATCTACTTGTATTGTTGTAGTTTCTGGATTCTCTCGTACAGTGCCAACATTTTCTGCTTGCTCTTGATCTTTATCTTCCATGAAGATAACATCCCTACTGATAACAAACTTGTGGGTAGTGGGATTCCACAGACGATATCCCTTCACACCTTTAGCATACCCTAAGAAAATACATCTTCTGAATTTTGGATTTAACTTTGTAGTTTCTTAGGCATTGAACATCACATAGGCCGAACTTCCAAATATATGAAGGTTGGAATAATCCGCTGGTTTACCAGTCCATATCTCCATCGGTGTCTTCAACTCAATTGCAGTTGGTGGAGTTCGATTCACCAGATAACAGGCAGTATTGATTGCTTCTGCCCATAATTTCTTATCTAAACTTGCAGTTCTCAATATCGCTCTGGTTCTTTCCAACAGAGTTCTGTTCATTTGCTCTGCTACTCCATTTTGTTGAGGAGTGTATGCTATAGTGAACTACCTTTTGATGCCTTCTTGCTTGCAGAATTCATCAAATTCTTTCCCAATATATTCACCTCTATTATCTAAGCGTAAACATTTGATCTTCTTACCAGATTTGAGTTCCACCCGGGCTTTGTAAGATTTGAAATTTGGAAACACATATGCCTTTCTCTTGATAGGAAACATCCAACATCTCCTCGAATAATCATCAATAAAGGATACAAAGAAATTTGCTCCTCCTAGGGACGTAACTGGTGCTTGCCATACATCAGAG
>JANSVA010014118.1:0-15507 GCA_025504915.1 Erythroxylum reticulatum | reverse complement strand
AGTGGTTTTTGGTATGCATGAGACAATTAAAGTCTTATGAGTTGATTTTGATACAAGGTTAGAAGCGTTATGATAGTAATTGCTTTGCAAGCTTGGAGATTATATAGGTACATAAACATTTTGGATATGTGAATATACAGGTCAGAAAAAATTGAGGTCGTTATTGAGTTTGAATGGAATGTACAAATGAATGCTATACTGGTAAAGGTAGTGTGTAATCTGATACATTGAATAAACAATTCTATAATGGAATAGTACAAATTCAAATATAGAGATTACCAAATCTAGTGCAATAACGAGTGCAGAATGTTAAGTTGAATACAGGGCAAAATGAAGTGTTATTAGTTACAATGAAATATTAGGATGAATTTCACTTGAAAGAAGTGATAAAGCTTAAAAGCTAAGGATTCAGAATTGTGAATCTTATAGAAGAATTGAAAACGAATATGAACTTTTGAGTGGAATCAGAAGAATGATATTTGGTGATTGAAATAAGGAGTATGTGTACCTGATAAGAAAGATTGAGTAAAGAGATTGATAAAGAAGTGCAATAATAGCCTAAGCTAGACATCCTAGTATGAATACGCTGAAATGGTATCTAGCTACTAAAGATGTAGAAAAAAGTGGCAGAATGTTTGAATTACCAATAGTCTTAATTGTTGGAGACATGCTTAAGGCTTATATTTTGGAGTTTATAGGAATATGAGACTATTGTATAATTCAAATTGACTACAGATATAGTGACATCATTAAAATACTCTATAAGGAATTGTACGATGGTAAGGAGTTATTCACCCTTACATTAAAAAGGAAGAGTGCCTCAAAATGAGCAAGGACCAGAATTGATTTAAGAAACTGGTGATAAGTGAAGTGAATCTATAATAGGAGTTAAGTGATTCAAAAAAGATAAATGAGTTAGGTGGATCAACACCGGACATAGGGAATAGAGTGAAATGAACATAAGAGTTGGATGTATTAACATTGAAGAGAAGTGAATTATCAAAGGAGAGATGAAGTGCTTTTGTGAGTACCACCTTGGCAAGGAGTACTCAGATTTGGAGAAAAGATAAGTTAAGCTATTATGAATTGGTCTGTACGAAAATTATTATGAGTTAGTGTTACTGATGAAAGATATCTTAGACTCATAATATGTGATGTCTGAATAGGTTAAGAAATACTGATATAATCGACAGAGATAGATTGACAGCGTATGAAGTAAAAGTTGGTGAGTAATCTGAAATATATCGATGAAATAGTCAAGATAGTGTGATGGCTAGATAATTGATTGAAGGACCTATTGAGTTTATCAACTATAGTCATTTGGAAAAAGTATTCGAGCGGTGAAGTATATGGGAAATGGAGAAGCATATAAGGAAATAATACCTCTATCTTATTGATCAATCAGATGAGAATTTCGGGGACGAAATTTATTAAGGGGGACAATTGTAACATCCCGTGTCCATATCTGTGATGACGTCATTTCATCTGTAAGGATGTATCGTCTGTAAAGATGTATCATATGTAAAGACGTATCATCTGTGATGACATCACATTGTTTATGATGACATCATTTCGTCTATAAGGATGTATCATCTATAAAGATACATTGTCTGTAAAGATGTATCATCTGTAAAGACGTATCCGCTATGATGATGTCACATCATCTGTGATGATGTCATATCATCTTAAGAGTTGCATCGTCTTAAGTTGACTTTGCTTCGTTTTAACTTTACTCCGCTTTGTCTTAAGAGTTGCATCATTTTAAGTTGACTTTGCTTCATCTTAAGTTGACTCCGCTTCGTCTTAAGAGTTGCATCGTCTTAAGTTGACTTTGTTTCGTCTTAAGTTGACTCCATTTCGTCTGCTTATTGCTTTGTTTGGTTTCTGGCTTCATCTACTTATTGCTTCGTCTGCGTTCTGATTCGTCTGCTTATTGATTCGTCTGCTTTTTGGCTTCGTCTGCGTTCTGCTTCATCTGTTTTCTGCTTCATCTGCTTATTACTTCGTCTGTTTTTTGGCTTCCTCTGCTTATTGCTTCGTCTTCTTTCTGGCTTCATCTATTTATTGCTTCGTCTGCTTTCTACTTATGTGACACAAACTTCTTCTTCTATATGTTCTTTGTCTGATGCTATCATCTGGTCCATCTTTGACCCTTCAAACGATAGAATTTGTCCCCAATGTCTTCACGAAAGATGTAGATATTAAAGTCCTCTTTGAAAACCGTCCTAAGATGATCTCAATCTGATATCTCTGAGGAGAGTTATGCCAATTGTAAAATAGCTTTTGTGTACTGCTCATTTTGTATTGTCTGGTCCAAATTCGACTCTCTAAACGATAGAACTTGTCTTCAAGGTCTTCATGAAAGTTATAGACTTATAAGTCCTCTTTCAAACCATATAATAATGATCCTGATCTGATACCTATAGCGAAAGATATGCTAGTTTCCCTAAAAGAAAAAGATTCAATATGATTAAGGACACAACCAAATTGAATGATTTTGGTGTCAATGGAGACATAAGACATAGGGGAATATGTTTTTGGAAGAAAGTGTTGCAAAATGACTTCAGTGTTTGGGTTAAAAAGAACATGTAAAGTTAACCCGAAATGATGTGTTATGGGAAAAATCTGAAAGTGAGTAAGGCGTTATGATTTGTGATTACAATGGTTTTATTAAGTCATAAACTTAAGTGTAAATTATACTTAAGTGAGTTTTAATAAAGGGAAGTGGATAAGAGGATAAGAATTGGACAAGTGTCTTCGCTAAAGTTAAGATTTTTATTGCCTTAAAAGATAAGCTACTGTCCTTGTCTTTATCTTTTCTCAAAACTTCTTTCTCTAGAGCTCCTCTAACCCAGAGATTTTCATCAAATATTCACCAAAGTTAAATTTTGCTTTTATCTATTTGTTCCCAATTCCACTTTGATATTTCTTTCTTCTATTCTAAGAAAAACTGAACCTCCCTGTCAGCCTTCAAGATGAGGTACGTGACTTGCATAAAAGTTAGGGCTTTGTGATGGTTGAAGATTTTGGAGCTTCAAACAAGTAAGCTTGTTATGATTATGTAGTTTTACATGAAATGAAGCATGTATTGTTAGTTTACTACTAAATGGTTAAGAATAGTGATATTCAAATTTGTTGGAAAATGAGTTAGGAGATTTAGCTTGCCGTACATGGTGATTTTCTTTGGATTGATGAATGAAATGTTATGGGATAGTGTTAAACCAGTTTTGAAGTTGAAAGGTTAATGAAAATGTGTAATGATGTGAAAGAGCGATTAAAGTGATAGTTAAAGGAATAAATGAAGGAAACACAAAAGTTAGATATGTAAAAGAATTGAAAGTAAAGAAATGCAGAAAAGGTGATGAAATGCGTGAGTGTTTTGGTTTTTGGATGATCATGAAAAATGATAGGATTTTGATTGGTTGTGATTTAAAGATCGGATGAGTGATTAAGTTATGAAATGGAAATGAGCATAAGATGTGAAGTTTGTTACAGTACCTGGGTTTGTCATTGAGCATGCATGGTACATAGTCCATTTATACATTTGTGCATAAATAAATGCTTATACGTGTGCAATTATTGATGAGTGTGCAATGTGTGTCTTGCATAAATAGGTTGTGCAGGTCAAGTGTCTGTATTCATGCGTTTCCAAAATTTGGAAGCAAATGCTAATCTGGAGCCTTCTGTGAGTAGACTGAGATGGTCTCACTTTATTGTTTGTTATTTGAATTTTGTATTATTTGACTACTAAATGATTATGTAGATGTGATTGATTATGTTGAATGCCGAACTACAGTCTGATGAAATGTGAATGTGATTGAATGGGATTATGCAATTGTGAGTGATGCATTCCATCTCATGAATGCATGAAATATAATGGCAATTGTGACTGGAGTAGCCACTAAAAGTGAAAAAGATCTTAAAGCTCAGAAAGTGAAAAGAACTTAAAGCTCAAAAAGTGAAAAAGGGCTTAAAGCTCAGAAAGTGAAAAGAGCTTAAAGCTCATAAAATGAAAATGAACCTATAGCTCAAAAGTGATTCAGAGCCTCAGGCTCAACGTTTAATGAATCCTGTATCCCCCAAGTGGATAAGGGACAGTTATCAATGAGCCCTATACGGGACAGTTAGGCACTCGGTCATAACAAAGTAACAAATGCAAAGTGAGTCTCATATGTATTGCAATGCATAATATGAATGATTAAGTGTATTGGATGTAAAATGTGAGATTGAATGTGAGATGTGAAATACTGTAAATTATGTGTTATGTGATTGGGAGAGCCATCGATGATGGTCACTTATTGAGTTTGCAAAACTCACCCCAAATTTGCAATTATTTTTCAGGATTAGAAGAATACCCCGTTGGGCCAACGGGAGTATACCTACATCATACAAGTAAAGGATAGAGGTTGGGATCCGTTCAAGTCCACATTGCATTTCTTTAATTTGTATTGAATTGTTTATTCCACAAATTTTTGTATAAATTTGTATTTCAAAACAACTAAAGTGTTTCGTGTTTGTGAAAGGGCCCGATTTGGTTATGGAATTTTGCATAACGTGTTTGTGGTTTCAACAATTTTAAAAGGGGGTTTATACTAATTTATGAATGATTTAGTTTCCTAGCACGCTACCTTCATGGGGCACGGACTCGGACATCACCCATCGATGTCGGGTTTGGGTCTTACAGGAGTGAGGTGCTATAATATACTTGTGATGTTTGTCTGTTTGAGTGAGCAAATCGATGATGGTTCACTTACTAAGTTCGCAAACTCATCAAAATTGTAACGTTGATTTTCAAGTTCAGAGGAGGCCTAGCTAGTCTAGTTGAATTTACATCTGCATTTGGATATGGGGTCAGTGTCGGGATCAGTTGTACCTACAAATGTCTTAGTTATGTTTTATCAAGGATTGTATCTTTTAACTATTGTACATTGTACATATGAATTTTGGAAATGTAATGAAAATTTGAGACTTTATATGTTTGTGAATAAAAATGGATCAACATGAATATTGGAATGTTTTATGTTATGTGTGATGGATTAAAAAAGCTAAAAAAAAAAAGAATTAATTTAACTATCTTAACATGCCATTTTTGTAAAGTATACTCCCGAATATGCTTTGATATGTCAGGTATATGCTCTATGGAAGTAGTATGTTATAATTCCTTATAAGAAAAATCTAGTTGTACTTGAATTTCTTGCACAGGAATCTTATATGCATCATCAAACCGATATCTTCTTAATATGAAAACATGAAACACATAGTGTAACTTGGCCAATTCTTTAGGAAGAGGTAACTAACAAGTTACTAGTCTGACTCTCTTAAGAATCTTATATGGATAAATGTATGGTAAGTTGAGCTTACCTTTCTTCCCAAACTGAAGTATATTTCTCCATGGTGATACTTTCAAATATACCTTGTCTCCTACCTGATACTTAATGTCTTTCCTTTTTAAACAACATAGGATTTTTGCCTATCACTGGTGGCTTTCAATCTTTGTTGGATAACTTGAACTTTCTCTTTAGTAACTTTCACAATATCAGGCCCAATCATCTTATTTTTGCTTAATTTAGTCCAACAAACTGGGGTCCTACACTTCCTACCATACAGGGATTCATAAGGCGCCATGCCAATACTAGTCTAATAACTATTGCTATTAGCAAACTCTATCAGAGCAAGATATTTATCCTAACTTCTTGAGAATTCTAACGCACAACCCTGAAGCATATCTTCCAACACCTAAATAATCCGTTCAGATTGTCCATCTATTTAGGGATGGAAAGTAGTACTAAATTTGACTTGAGTACCTAGAGCCTCTTGTAGACTTTTCCAAAATCTCGAAGTAAATCGAAGATCACAATGAAAAATAATAGACAATGGTATCCTATGCAACCTCATTATCTCATTCACATATACATCTGCAAGCTTATCCAATGGATAGTTAGGATGAACAGGCACAAAATGAGCAGACTTGGTGAATTTATCCATAATCACCCATACAGTATCATGCTTTCTTTGAGTGAGAGGAAGCCCAGTGACAAAATCCATGGTATTGTTATCCCATTTCCATTGAGGAATCGTAATAGGATGTAATAAACTAGACGGAATCTGTTACGCAGCTTTAACTTACTAACATGTCAAACATTTGGATACATAATCTACAACATCACATTTCATACTAGACTACCAGTAATGCTGCTTCAGATTTTGATACATTTTATTTCCACCAAGGTGCATTGTAAAAACAATATTATGGGCCTCAAACAATAACTTTTTCTTCAATTCATCACTAGCTAGTACACACAATCAATCTTAGTAATACAGTTCACCATCTCCTTTAACAAAAAAGTCAGGTTGTTTGACTTCTCGAGTTGCCAAGATAAGTTGTTATAGCTTATCATCAACTTTCTGAGCATCACAAATTTCTTGTCTCAAGGTAGGCCTAGCTTTTAATTGAGCTATTAAAGCCCCATCAGATGCAAGTCCCCACTTACCCTTCTACACTGACAATGCTGAAATGGTCTTTCGACTTAAGGCGTCAGCCATGACATTAGCCTTACTAGGATGATAGTCCACAATATAGTCATAATATTTAAATAGTTCCAATTAATTTTGTTGTCTCAGATTAAGTTCTTTTTGGGTAAGCAAGTATTTCAGACTTTTATGATCAATGAAAATCCTACACTTTTCACCATACAAGTAGTGCCACCAAATCTTCAAAGAAAACACTAATGTTGCAAGATCAAGATTATATGTAGGGTAGTTCTGTTCGTATGGCTTTAGTTGCTTAGAAGCATATGCAACCACCCTACCATCTTGCATCAAAACACAAACTGAACCATTTCTAGATGCATCATTAAACATAACATATTCTTGACTAGGAGTAGGTTGAACCAATACAGAAGCTTCAGTAAGCATTCTTTTTAGTTGATCAAAACTAGTTTGACATCTAGCGGACCATTCATATTTCACTCATTTTTGTAGCAATTTAGTCAAAGGGGGATGCTATCACCAAAATCCCCTTCAGAAACTAACAATAGTAACCATCCAAACCCAGAAAACTTTGGCTTCCAGTTAATAATTGCTTCAATTTTACTAGGACCAACTCTAATTCCTTGAGAAGAGACAACATTTCTTAGAAAAGATATTTACCAAAGCCATAAATCACATTTGCTTAGTCTGACATACAACTGTTTTTTTCGCAGGGTTTGTAATACAATCTGAAGATGCTGAGTATGATCGTCCTCATTCTTGGAATAGACCAAAATATCATCTATGCATACCACAATAAACTGGTCTAAGTAGGGCTTAAATACTCTATTCATCAAATCCATAAATGTAGCTAGAGCATTAGTTAGCCCAAACAACATTACCCGGAATTCATAGTGCCCATAATGGGTCCTGAATGCAATCTTTGAAACATCCACATCTTTTACCAGAAGTTGATAATACCTTAATCGTAGATCTATCTTGGAAAATACTCCTACACCTTTTAACTGATCAAACAGATCTTCTATCCTTGGCAATGGATATTTATTCTTCACTATGACCTTGTTCAATTGTCGATAATCAATGCACATTTAGAGAGTACCATTTTTCTTTTAAAAAAAAAGAATCGGTGCTCCCCAGACTGAGACATTGGGTCGAATGAACCCCTTATCTAGTAGCTCCTGCAACTGAACTTTTAACTCCTTTAATTCAGTAGGATCCATCCTATATGGTGCTCTGGAGATAGGAGCAATGCCAGGCATAGTCTCAATAGATAGCTCCATTTCCCTTTCAGGAGGAAGTCTGGGTAGCTCTTCAAAAAACACCTCTGAAAATTTGCTCAACACTAAAATGTCTTGTAGATTAACACTCTCCTTATAATCAAGTTCAAAAGCCACATAAGCTTCACACCCTTCCTAAGGAACCTTCGAGCTTGTATATCAGATATCATATTAGCGAAAGAACTAGTGCGGATGCCATTCAATATTATTTTAAGTTGATCATGCTTTTTAAGCACAACAATCTTAACACTACAATCAACCACTACTAGATGCTTGACAACGAATCCAAACTCAAAATTAAATCAAATTCATAAAAAGGAAATGTAATTAGATATGCTACATACTTACTACATTGGATCATAACAGGACAATATCTATAAAACTAGTTAAATAACACACTACTACCCATTACCCTAAAGGGTTCAGATATAGACGGACGAAATTGTGCAAGATTATTACTCTCAACAACCTCATCAATAGCCTCATGAGATCTTTCCATACTTAAATCTAAAATTGTAACGTGGGACAAACCCCATTAGGCCAAACATAACTCTTGTATTCAAGTACAAGCTATATTTAAGCATTGGTTAAACCAGAACCTCCTAAACCATGCTCTAACACTAAAATTGTAACACCCTAATACCCCTTAAGAGGATATTTATAGATGCCACACAAAACAAACCAAGAAAATACTAAGATATTCTAGCAAATCCTAAAAATAAGGCAATATACTTCACATTTCATTGGAATGTTGAGTTAAAAACAAAACATAATATACACATTGTATTTATCAAATGCATGTCTTAAATTCAAGTCCATCTTGTATTATAATTATTACAAACCATTTACACAACATACAAATATGTCTCATAATTTTAAATAGAACTTAAAAACTTTAACATAACATCTTTTAAAACATAACACATCCTTTTTTGGACACTACGGTTGTCCCTGCCTTAATCCTTTATACCGAGACCTACACGGAAGAAAAACCACTGTGCTAAGTATATAAATTAGTGGGAAATAACTAAACAAGATACAAAATGGCGACTGTTTCTAATAGTCATCTATCATTTATAAGCAAATGAAACATGGCTTATCACAAGCAATACTTAATTATTCAAATCAAAAAGTAATCGTACTATTAATTGCATCAAAAAAACATAAATGCATCAAAATAAAGTATACTTACATCAAAACAGAATGTAAAAGTATCAGAATAGGACATGATGGTTTGAGAGCAGAACTAATATCAAAACACATACATAATTGCCTGCTAATCCTTTTTATAGAAGTGGATAACGAGAACAGAACAGAAGATACCTATGATTGGTATCTACAGAAACAAAACAGACTTGAGTCTCCAAAACAGAAGACACCATAGTGTTTAACTACAGAAGCAGCTACAGACCCTTCTAGGCATGCCTATTTACCCATAACTAGGAATTGATAGGTTTAAAATAACATATATCACATGTAAGAGTAACAGTGTAGAACGTAGAAATTTATTTCCTTATGCTCATATTGAATATGCTCTTTCACACCTAAACAACTTTATATGCCTTATAAATTTAATCATTTGTAACAATGCATCAATAATAGCATTAAGCAACTACACATTATATATGTTCACATAAATTTCCAATTTTTAAACATTCACAATTATATCACATTACTTAAATCCTTTAGATCACATTTGTGTTCGTAAGAACACCTTCATCCCGTGAACAATTCAAATATTCTAAAATTGGATACATTGATATCAAACATTCCATTCCTTAAGTTATCAACTCAATTAACATTCCAAAACTTGTTTAACCTTAACCAATTAATCCAACATCAAGCTAGGTTCATTTTAAACCTTAATTAAGTTCAAATATACCATTGTAAAGTGTCTAACCTTTTGTGGTTCAACAATTGCACAAAACCAAACTTTTCTCATTTCAAAGCATTTCCCATGACTATGGGAAGGAGCTAATGTAGCTGCCAAGATAGTGGGATGAGTGAACCGAAGGTTCACTATCCAATTGCATTCAATTTATTTCCTGATTTTAACACCTTCATACTTAATTCAATGCACCTTCATTATAGTCCATTCATTACACCTCAATTATACCTTAATTATAATTTAATTCCTCATTAAATTCACATCCAATTCCAATTCAAAATCATTCATTTGGAAGCTCACAAATCATTTTCTTTCATGCTTAAAAAACCAAAACAGAATCTATCATACAAAGATTATTTTCCATAACTCATTTCATCATAAACACAACACGTATTCTATCCCAATTCAAACATCATAGAATTTGTATTACCACATGCCATCAAGTTTAGAATTCCACTTACATGTTTAACTCAACTTCTTACTTCAATGAACATGTCAGTCTAGCCTTCTAAGCAACAAGCACAATTCTAAGACGATGGTGGAAGTAGGATGATTTTAATACTAAGAAGATAACAACATAGAAGATAACATGATGTAGCTTTCTTGATGTGGTATTTAGATGTGACAATTAAACATAAACATAAGCAAGAACACAAGTAAGTAAGGGCATGATGTTTTGGTGGTGAGAGGAATGGTGTAAAAAGAAGGTAGCAGAAATAACTAGAATGAAGGATGATTCTGCATTTGCCTAAACCCTTTAATGCAAGATGTCCTTGTTTTTAAAAGGACACATGTCACACTTAGAAGTGAGCTACTTGTCCTCTTATCATGATGCCAAATGTCATTTAACTTTATTAACATTTGTCGCTTATTTACTTATGCCAAATGTCAGTCAATATATAGGCTTAGCCATCCACACTTTCCATATATCAACTTGTCTTTCCATTTGACATTTTTCCTAGTCCAAATGTACATTTTAATTCATCAATTTTCTAATGTTAACAATTAATTCCAAGTTACTAATGATAATCCATCAAACTAAAATTCAAGCCTTAAGCAATACACAATCAAATCATAATCATTAACTCCTATCACATATACTTTCTTAGACATGTAACGTTCCTACAGGGTACAATTTGGGGCTTAATAGGATACACTTGTAAACATCCCATAAAATCTTGACGAATATAGATGGAAACATGAGAGATTTCTGTATGTTCTAAGGTAGACACAAGACTAAAGGCTAAAGTTTTATGTCTTTTTATGTGGTCAAAGTTCTTTATGTGTAAAATTTGTTACATTTTTATTAAAGAAAATTAATGGAATGGGGTGTAGGAAAACTTTAATCAATTAGGTGAAACCAATTGATTTTTTTACTCCATACACATTGTTTGAATATATACGACATATATGAATGATTGAATGATTGTATATGGAATTATTTGAGATTTTTGACATATTGTTTCGACGTTTGATTAGAAAAAGAAAGAGTTCTCATATAAATTTATAGCAACTATCCAAAGATATGGACATGACGTCTTTAACTAACACTATATTAAATTCTAATAATGATAATGTGGTGTGTTATTATGGTTTAAGAGCTCTGTTAAGAACCTCATGGAGTGAAAAAACTCGAGAAGAAGATTTTACGGGTGCCCCAAATATTGTGTAAGCTTAATTTTTGTTGATAAGTTAAAATTGTTTGTATATATGTTTGATGTTTTTCCCTAATAATTACTAATGATCTTTTAGGTTGGAAAATATGAATTTTTAAGTGGTACGATGACAAATTTAGCAATAGAGCTATTGATGTAATTTATAACCTAAAGAAAGAAGTAGATAGTTTGAAGCAGGAGGCTGAACTAAGCATAATTGAATCACATTCGATGTTCAAAATTAAGGAGCAAGTGAAGCTAATGAAAGAAGACATTGTTTTACTGAAAAAAGAGAAAAATGAGTTGAGATTTGTTGTACTAATTATTGTAGGGGCTTTTGTACTTATGATGAGTTTAAAAATATGGTTTGTTCTAGGCAAGTAGAAGTAAATTCTACTATTTTTTTAAAAACTTGATTTATGAGAATGAAAACTCCTCATTTCAACTAATATATTTTGCAATAATTTTCTTCTGTATTGTTTTGTTATTCATAAAGTTGCTTTAATGATTGTAGTTAATAGTTTATAATCTTTTGAAGAATTAATTATTCATATGGACTCAACATAACAATTAAATACAAAAATTATATCTAAATAAACAATTATAGCAGCATGTCCAATTGATTATATATAAAAGTGATAATATCAATAAAATGATTACATCACAATTCGTTTATATACAAAAGTTATGCTATCTATCCATCCATATAGACAACATCAATATAAAGTTTGTGAGTAAACCATATTGCTTCCCCCATTTGCATTTGGCTGAGAAGCTTAATCATGAACTGGTTGATTCCTTGATGATCTTCGCCTTATAGCTTCAGTTTGTAGCCATTGAGAAGTTATGCTAGGTTGTCCTTTGAACCTTAAACCTCTTAGTTCAAAAGACAGTTTTCATAAAAGTGGATCAACTTCTCCAAACTTCCATTTGCAGCTATGCGAAGAGCTACCAACCAACAAATAAACATATCGTTAACCATATTCAATCTTTAAATAAATCAATAATGGTTGATTAAGTACATATACTAACAATATTACTTTGTTGACTTGCTACAACAGTATGTTCAGGTTGTGAGGAGACATCGGAAATGGCCTAACAAATATGAATCAAATAATGTCAGAAATGATCATTAGATTTGTGAGGCAATACATACAAATAAATTTTCATACTTGTGAAGATTACTGAAGTGGTTACATTTTCTAGCATTGTGATCAGAATTGCCACAATTTCCATGTTTTTGTACTTGAACCTTTCTATTAGATTTGCTTTGATTTCTCAACTTAGGAGGCTCATTTACTCCTCTTCTTCTAACTATTTTAGGTCTTCCAGGTATGACTCTTTTGGCTAGGGGGTTTACTAGATCTTCATCATCATCTGTAGGCCAGAAATTTGGTCCTCTAATAGGTTGTAAGATATGCTCATACACTGTTATGAATTTAGACTTCTTGTAGCACTCATCCATAAATGCCTCCGCCCGATGTTTTGAATGGTGAATAAAACTTACATCATGCTTGCAAGGATATCCATACAACTCCCACACCCGATAACTACACGATTGGTTTCTACCAATCCTCTTAATATACTTGGCATTACCTTTGGTAATTTCATACACTCTATCACTATTCCAGAAAATTCTTTACTGCACAACATCTTTCTTATTCTTTTCTAATTTCTTCACAACCCTAGGTGCAACTTCTGATTTCCATCTATGTACAAATTGTCTCCTTTCTGCATGCCTCTTTATCACCATTGTTTTGATTATTTCCAGCATACTTATAATTGACCTATCTCTAGCTAGCAATATGCATCCATTGAATGTTTCACTCATGTTGTTATCAATAATTAGACATTTGGATTCAAAGGACTAGGAACATCGTGCCCATCTCTCCTTTGGATATTCAAGCAATGATGATACAAATCCGAGTGTGATTTTGTCCAATTTTTTCAATTGCTCGTCAAAATGTTATACGTATGTTGACTAAGCACAATTCCAAAATTTCTTTCGCAAGTCTCTTCCTTTGAAATGCATATGCCAATTATGGTATAAGTGCCTTGTACACATACGATGAGTGTTGGGTCCCATTTTTGAAACCTAACTCTTACTCAGGTACCATAAATATTGGGCACTGTTTTCGGAACCCAACTCTTGCGAAATCATAATTGTTGAACTTATTCCAATGAAGTTTCCTTAATCATCATCGAATCCTCTTCTTGCTTTGATACCATAATTGTTGGGCACCAATTATAGAGCCCAACATTCCTTATGATGAACTGTGTACTTGTGCTTGATACCATGTATAGTTATTCCCATTTAACCCTCATTAGTCATCCTTAGTTCATCCTCATTCTCTAATACCATAGTGTCGGGTCCTATCTTCCAAATCTTTCTTATACTGAAGCAAATATTCTATGCTCAACTTCCATCCAGATCTTGAACATCTTAGAGACTGGGTTAAAATTCTATTCCTTTAGATTGTTTGACATCTTTGTATCTCTAGTTTATCTAGACATAGGATTCACCTCATTTGGAGGTCAGATAACGAAGTTATGGCTAAAAGAATCAAACAAGGTTTTGACCTCAATCATATTGCACCTATCTCGGGACAAGTTTGTATAACTATCACTACAGATGTCGAATCAAAGTGTTCTTTAGATTATCTAAAAGAGGGCTTCAAGATCTACAACTTTCATGAAGAACTTGAAGACAAATTCAATCGTTTGAAAGGTTAAAAATGGAGCAGACAATAGGATTAGGAGAAACTAGTCAAAAACATATTAAGCAAAGCAGACGAAACAAGGCAGACGAAGCAAAAAGGGCAGACGAAGCCAAAGAATAGATGAATCAGAAGACAGACAAATCAGAAAGCAGACGAAACAAACAGTAGGTGAAGAAAAAAGTAGAAGAAGCAAAACAAATGAAACAAAGCAGACGAAGCAAAAAGGGCAAACGAAGCCCAAGAGTAGACGAAAAAAAAAGACAGACGAATCAGAAAGCAGACGAAGAAGAAAGTAGACAAAACAAGAAGGCAGACGAAATAAAAGACAGACAAATCAGAAAACAAGAGAAACAAAAAGTATACGAAGCAAAAAGGACAGACGAAGCCCAAGAGCAGACGAAACAAAAGACAGACGAATCAAAAAGTGGATGAAGCAAAAGTCTTAAGATGAAGCAGGGTCAACTTAAGACGATGCGGGGTCAACTTAAGATGAAGCAAAGTCTTAAGACAATGCAGGTCAACTTAAGACGAAGCAAAGTCTTAAGACAATGCAGGGTCAACTTAAGACGAAGCAAAATCTTAAGACAATGCAGGGTCAACTTAAGACGAAGCAAAGTCTTAAGACGATGCGAGGTCAACTTAAGACGATAACAACTTTATAGACGATATGACATCATCATAGACAAAGTGACATGATCACAGACAATATATCTTTAAAGATGATACATCTTTATAGATGATGAATCTCTTAAGACGCATGATGTCATCACAGATGATATGACGTCATCATAAACGATACGTCTTTACAGACGATGCATCTTTACAAATGATGCATCCTTACAGACCTAATGACATCGTCACAGACGATGTGATGTCATCATAAACGAAGCATCTTTACAGATGATGCATTCTTACAGACGTAATCACATCATCACAAACGATGTGATGCCATCATAAACGAAGCATCTTTACAGATGATGCATTTTTACAGATGTAATGGTGTCATCACAGACAATGTGACGTCATCATAGATGATGCGCCTTTATAGATGATACATCTTTACAGGCGATGCATCTTTACCAACAATGCATCCCTAGAGATGAAATGATGTCATCACAGATGATACGTCTTTATCCTCCTAAGCATTTCCCTTTCTAAGGACCATAGCTCTCAATCTAGAGGTCCAAAAATTTCATACACATACTGTTGGAAAGCTAAAAGAAAGACCTACAGCTTTCTAGAAGACAATTTGGCCTAGTTTAGTCTAGATCAATCCAGATTTTCCATTTAAGTCATAATACAAATTTTACCCTATGGAAGGCTTGTAATGTTGCACTTCTCAAACTTGGAATTTCCTGAACTTAACCATTCAGTTACCAAATTGACTTCATTAAACTCTCAAATCTCAACTTATTTGTTTCATCATATCCAACTACATCTGATCAATCATAATTCCTGTTTTGCCTTCCCATGAATCT
>JANSVA010014010.1:0-10372 GCA_025504915.1 Erythroxylum reticulatum | reverse complement strand
ATGCATCTAATCATATTTCTTTCAACTCTTGGAGTTTTAACTTTCGCTCTTCTCCCACTGCCTGAGCCTCGAAGTTGCATTGCTTAATTGTCTAAAGAGCTTGATGTTCAATTTCAATAGGTAAATGATACATCTTACTAAAAACTAACTGATATGTGACATTCTGAGGTGTGTCTTGTAAGCAGTCTGATAGGCCCACAATGCATTGTCTAAATGCGAGCTCTGATATTTGCGGTTGAGATTAACTGTTTTCTCCAAGATACTCTTTATTTCCTAGTTAGAGACTTTAGCTTGCCCATTTGTCTGTAGGTGATAGTTGGTTACTACATAGTGATGGACTCTATATTTGCACATCAAAGCTTCCATCGTGCAATTGCAAAAATTTGTACCTTGATCACTAATGATTGCTCTAGGTACCCCAAATTTACTAAAGATGTGAGATTTAAAAAATCCTACAACAACTTTAGAATCATTAGTGCGTGTAATTTTGGCTTCTACCCATTTCGAGACATAATCAACCATAAGAAAAATATACAAAAAACCAAAAGAGCTAGGAAAAGGCCCCATAAAATCCATGCCCCACACCTCAAATACTTCACAAACTCAAATAGGAGTTTGAGGCATTTCATCCCTTATAGAAATATTTCCAACTCTTTGACATTTTTCACAACCTTTTCAAAATAAGTATGCGTCCTTAAAGAGAGTCTTCCAATAGAATCCACTATCTAGAATTTTCCTAGCTATTCTTTTTAGACCAAAATGTCCACCACATGCATACTTATGAGAAAAAGTAAGAATGAAATGAATTTCATCATCAGGCACTCACTTACAAATAATCTGATCTGAACCTATTTTCCACAATTATGGTTCATCCCATAAATAATACTTAGAGTCACTTTTGATCTTATTTTTCTAAAAATTATTCAAATAATGTGGAAGCACACTAGTGACTAGGAAATTCACTATATCAGCAAACCATGGTTCCTTACCTTGTTTACCTTAAACAATCCACAATTGTTCATATGGGATTTTCTTTATGCACTAGTCTGGTTAGATGATCAGCCACAAAGTTGTCAACTCCCTTACGGTCTTTGATCTCCCAATCAAAATCTTATAGTAGAAGGATCCATCGTATCAGCCTAGACTTCAACTCTTTCTTTTCCATGACGTATTTAAAAGCTACATGATCAGAATAAACCACAATTTTAGATCCTAATAAATAAGACCTAAATTTCTTAAAAGAAAACACAATAGCTAAAAACCTATTTTCGGTAATGGTATAGTTGCATTATGCGAGATTCAATGTTCTTGATGCATAGTAGATAACATGGTTATTTCTCTGAACTTTTTGCCCAAGTACAACCCCTACAGCATAGTGACTTGCATCATACATGAGTTAAATGGCAAATCCTAATTCAAAGGTTGTATGATTGGAGTAAATGTGAGTAATGCCTTCAATGTCTTAAAAGCACTTTGACAATCTTCACCAAATGCAAAAGTCACATCATTTTGTAGCAATCTGGAGATTGATTGAGTGATCTTGGAAAAATCTTTTATGAATCTCTGGTAGAAACCTGTATGACTAAGAAAACTATGAACCTCCCTAATATTAGTAGGATATGCTAAATTTGCAATTAAATTGACCTTGGCCTTATCTACCTCAGTACCCTTTGTTGAAACTACATGACCCAACACTATTCCTTCTTTAACCATAAACTGACATTTTTCGTAATTAAGAACAAGGTTGGTGTCAATGCAACGTTGTAAAACCTTAGATAAGTTATCAAGAAAATGATTGAAAGAATCTCCATAAATAATAAAGTCATCCATGAAATTTTCAATATAACTTTCAATTAAGTTAGAGAAAAGACTCATTTTGCATCTTTAAAAAGTTTCAGGGGCATTGTATAATCCAAACAACATACGTCGATGTGAAAAAGTACCAAACGGATAAGATTTTTTTGTCCTAATCTTTCAAAGATACAACAATTTGACAACAACCAGAATACCCATCTAAGAAATAGAAAAATAGTTTACCTGCTAACTTTTTAAGCATTGGATCAATGAAAGGGAGTGGAAAATGATCCTTCCTTATGGAAGCATTTAACTTGCTAAAGTCAATACACATCTGACATCTAGTTCACAATCTCATAGGCACTAATTTAGTACTTTCATTTTTAACCAACGTAAAACCAAACTTTTTTGGAACCATATGCAGACTTACCCATTAACTATTAGAGATAGGGAAGATAATCCCTAAGTGTAACAGTTTCAGAATTTCCTTCATCACCACATCTTTCATTGTTGTATTCAACTTGCATTGAGGGTCTCTCACAGGTTTGGAGTCAGGCTCAAGGAGGGTGCGATGTATGTTTACTAAAGGGATGATCTCTTTTTTGTCCCCTAAGGTGTAACCAATGGCTTGTTTATAGTCCTTTAGCACTCAAATCAAATTCTCCTTTCGCACCATAGTTAAATCATTAGAAATGATGACTGGTAGGTCTCACCTTCTCTCGAATACACGTACTTTAGATGTGTAGGTAATGATTTCAACTCAAGCTTAGGATCCTGTTCAACAAAAGGAAGAATTCTTTAAGAAATAGTGGGTAACTGAATATAACTATTCATTGACCTGTATTCTATCTCTAGTATGGATGAAAGTGTCGTAATAGATTATTTAAGCTCAATCTCATTCTCCAATTCGGCATCCCTATTTATTAGATTGTTCTTTAAAATGACCTCCAACTTATCCTGCACCAAATCACTTTCAAAATGCTCTCGCACAATAGCATCAATCATGCTAACATGAAAAACAGAACCATGGTCATTTGGATGTTTCATGGCATTTGGTATGTTAAAAGTGACAACATTACCGTCAAATTCAAATATTAAAATACCCAAATCAACATCAATCTTAGTTTTTTTTTCCTGTTTTCATGAATGAGCTTCCTAGAAGGATAATAGAAGTATTAGGAGATACATCATTACCTATATCCATAATGTAGAAATCAATAGGAAAAATAAGTTCATCCGCTTTAACTAAAATATCTTCAATCATGCCTTGGTAAATTACGGATCTATCAGCTAATTGAATTACTACATTGTTTGTTTTCATTGGTACTAAATTTAACAAGTTATAAACTGACAATTGCATGGCATTAATTGAAGATCGTAGATCAAGCATAGCTTTTTGGATTATAATTGCACCAAATTACATGATTTAGAAAACAAACCTAGATCTCCACACTTTGGTTGCACTTTCCTTTACACAACAGTTGACACGTTTTGACCAACTACAAATTTTCCCTCAATCTCATATTTTTTCTTTTTAGAACATATGTCTTTAAGAAATCTTGCATAGCTTGGTATTTGATCAATAAAATCCAGTAAAGGGATGTTGATTTCAACTTTATCAAAGGTCTCCAAAATTTGCTTTTCCTTCTCTTTTTCATTTTCTTTTGCCAACCTGCTAGGAAAAGGTGGGGGAATCACAATTTTAGGTTTTGTGTTAACCGACTCATTACTTACCTCCTTTGTTGATTCATTTGAAGGGGTATTGCACCTCTTTTTCACTTCAAAGTGTTATGGCACTAGTGTTTTCCCTTGGATTAATTTCTACCTGGTCAGGGAGCTTGCCCCTTTTAGCTTCCATTTTACTCATGGCTGTGGCTAATTAGGACACTTGCTTTTCCAGATTTTGGATACTGGCCCACATTACATTTCCTGTTGAAAAGTTTGAGTGTTAGTAGCCAGACTTTTCACAATATCCAAAGACATACCTAGCTTACAAGATGATGATGCTTGAGGTGGTGGAATTGAAGTAAATCACTTGTTAAAATAGAAATCATGTATAATATGTAGAATACACAAGAAGGGGGGTTGAATTATGTAAAAACTTTAGAGATATTAATCTTTAGAAATTTCTTGGATTTCTTTACAAATTCAAATGATCATAAAACAATTCACTTAAATCGATGAGTGATGCAATCGCAAAAATTATTATTTACTCTTCTAACAATAAGAAAATTAAAAAGATAAGGGTTGGAGAATAGACGCCGTAATTTTATACTGGTTCACCCTTAACCTTGGGCTACATCCAGTCTTCAGAGTTTTTTTTTTGAGATTTCACTATACTCTTCAATGTTACAAGTATTCTTTCTATACTTGCAGAGCCTCTTTAGATCTCTTTCACAAAAGTATTCTTTATCTGCTTCCTTAGTCTCTCCAAGCTCTAGCCTTTCTTTTTCTTAGAAAGATATTGTTTGAGCTTTACAATACAGATGTATTCGCTCTCTTTCTTTCGTACTTGAGTACAAAGTTTCTCTAAGTATTGTACAATGAGATTTTCTCTCTTGAATTGTTTTTTGTTGTAAAACACTGTTTAGTTTACGACTATAACTAGTATTTATAACCTAAGTCTTCAACTGTCTTCTTGAGAAAACTGCTTCTTGAATCTTCTAGAAACCATTATTAGTTGAGTCTTATAACTAACTCTAACTAACTAACTGACTGACATTTTAGAATATTTTTCATTTTCATCGTCTAGTACTATGCTTCGTCTGGTGTTGCGCTTTCGTCTAGTCTATCTAAGACACTTTGTCGTATAAGTAAGTATCGTCTTGAGTTGACCCTTTATCTTCTTATGATGACTTTTTGTATCTTCTTAGCTTGACCTTCTATATCTTCTTACGTTGAATATCTTGAGTGGACCGTCTTGAGTCTTAAATATCGTCTTGGTTTGACTATGTATCGTATTGAGTTGATGATTTGTGTCACTTACATTGTTCTGCGCACTTATAAAACTCATCAAAATAGTTCACATACTTCTGTGATTATTATTATTTGATTTTCATCAAAATTAAAGAAGTGAAGTCTTCTTTGACTTAAAAATCTCCCCCTTTTTGATGATAACAAATAATCATAATATTAGAAGATAAAATAATATGGACGACAGACGAATAGACAAATAATCAAATAATGTATAGATGAATAAAGTAAATGTACAGACAAATAAAGTAAATGTACAAGATATACAATGCTTTCTAATGTTCTCCAGTTTTCTCCCATTTTCTCCCCCTATTTGTTATTAATCAAAAAATAATTCATCTTAGATGGTTTAGAATTTCAGAATACATATGTTGAATATCAGTGCGGATCGTCATGAGGTCTTGTTCAATAGAAACACGTAGAAGTGCTATTTTCTTATGAATATCACCCACTGAATCACCCAGTTCATCAACCTTGATATGAATTTCCTCAATATTTTTTGTTAAAGCGTCCTGAACTTCCTTCTGCTTGTGACTAGCTTCAGTCCAACTGATGAAATGCTTTAAGAACTCTGAATTAACAGTAGGATCTTCTTGTATTTCACTAAGTGGATGAAGGTGTTCAACAACAGATTGTTCTCTAGGTGAAACGTCTAATTCTATGATTTTGATTGAGGGTAATTTGAAGGTTTGTTTTCTTCTGGGAGATTAAGATCATTAGGTATGGGTAGTTTATAAATTGGTTGCCCAAGAAGTTGTAACACATTTTTGACTGAAGGTATGAAACTTAAGGGTCTAAAACGCATGATTAAATGCACAAAGGTTTCTAAGTTAACATTGATACCTTCAACTATGATACTTCTGTACCTTCCTTCTGTCACTGTGCCAACAACCTTCAAACTTTCATCTTTAGTAGAAACTCCAAATTGACTTCCTGATGCCCTTGATATGTGATGTGATACATAGACACCTACAAGTTGAGCTGCATGACATGCATCGTCTATGTTCTTCGCAGCCACTTGAATCTGTTCTTCGGTAAGATCATCTTCATGCCCTTCAGGAAACATCTTCTTCTTCCCTTTTTCTTCATTTGTTACGGGGGTTGGACATCTTAGTTGTACATTTGGTACAATCTTTATTATTGTTCTGCTTGTAATTGGATAGATTGTATAATGATCCTTTGAAATCTTCATTAGATATGGTTCTGACTTTTTATCTCACAGAATACCGTATAGTCTTCGTTCTTCATGACTGAGAAGATGTATTGTCTGATCGTTTACTGGTATAGGCTCAACTTGTATCTTGACTGTCTTCTTAAAAGGTTCTTTGATAATAATTGAACTTATGTTTTGAGCAGGTACTAATTTTTCTATAACCTTCATTTTCAAATCCTTTTTCTTGATTGGTTGAGAAGGATTATAAAGTACTAGCTGGTGTTCAACTGTCTGTGCCTTTTGCGGAACATTAGATGAAAAAAAACCTTTTTCTAACTGAGCTTCATTTTCTTTTGATCTTCTTCTAGTTTGGAAGAGAGTTGTTGTTGAGGCTTCTTCCTCTTAAATACTAACTTCCTTTTTATCTCTGTCTCTTCAGATGATTTTGCTGATTGACTCTACAGGATAGAGACAATTAATTTAGTAGGTTGCTGTCGTTACTCTTGCTTCTCAGAATCTCCATCATGAATTAGAACTTTTTGCTTCTTCTGTTCTTGTTGTCGTAAGGTCAATAATCTTGGTGACCTTCTTGACTGTTTGGGCTTTTCTAATTATAACATCTCATCCTTCCTCTTCAAACACACTTGGTGTGTTGATTGTTGAACCTTGCTTTCCTCCCTCTGTAGAATCGTTTTAACTTGTATTGGCACATTAGACGATTGTTTAATCTTTCCTTCTATGGATATTCTTCCTGTCAATCGAGATTTTGTTTGTATGTCAGACGGAACATGTTCACTTTTGCTTCGTCTTACTATAAGCTCCCCCTAAGACTTTGCTTTCAGTGTAAAACCTTTATCCGCTTTAGCTTCAATCTTGATTCCCATTTTGTGAATAGTAGAGGCATTAATAACACTCTTCATATTCATCTTTACTTTGTTACCTCTATCAAGTAGCATTCCAGATTCTCTAGGGAATCTTGTCAATAGCATACCGTAAGGTAAAGAGCCATAATCATCCTCCTTAGACTTTATCATGTTCTTCAAAATCAAGAACGGAAGATTAATGGGTTGGTGAGTAAGAAGATGAAACAATCAATATTCATCATTCATTGTCACCAGGTCCTTTGAGCTTACTCTTGGTAGAATACAGTGGATAAGAAGTGAATGAAGAACCCTAGCCTTCGGAATGAGGGTTGAAGCCTTCTTGACTCCTAGATTACTACATCCATATAGTTGTTGATTGATGTGAGCTTTATCTACATGACCTTGAGCGATCCATTTTGTATTGTTAAACAGTTCACTCCAATACTTGAACATCCAATAGCCTTCTCGATAGAATCTTGTGTGACTATAACTGACAACCCATCTACCATTGATACTATGGTGTTGTCCACCACCTTTGCATTCTTCCATAACTCATATATTTCATTCAAATATACCATCTCACGGATGTTAAAGAAATTTTTACAGCTAACTGCTTCAATTTTTGGTTCTATGTCCATCTGATTTTTCTTCAAGGAAGTGAAATCGAGTGTCTCCCATAGACAAGAGATTTCTCCATTGTTGATCTGTAACAAATAAACACTAAACACAAAACTGTATTTCACTTAACGAAACGAGGTTAGTATAAGAAGATAATGATATGAAAAGAGAAGACCTTGAAGTTTAGAATATAGTATTGAATTGTCTTTGTTGAGAGCACTAAACAAGTCAGTTTCGAAGTTTTTCAAGAAAATTCTAGAGTATAAGGTATTTTAGAATCTTGAGAAGATTTCCTTCTTATACATACTCTTGAAAAGTTACCGTTCGTAACTTACCGTTACTATTTTGCTTAAAAACTTACGACTTTTCATCTTCTTCTTGTACGAATTGTCTGGGTCATGAAGTGTCAAACAAATGGTCATTTAACATTACCATATTCAAGTTTCGTCTGATTTCCTTGAATCTATCTTCACTTAAGGGTTTAGTGAAGATATCTGCTTATTATTGATTCTTTTCAACAAATTGTAGATTGATGATTCTTCTCTGTACATAGTCTCGTATAAAATGATGTCTAACTTCAATATACTTTGCCCTTGATTGTTGTATTGGATTCTCTGAAAGATTAATAGCACTTGTGTTGTCACAGAAGATTGGCATCTGATCTTCTTGGATAGAGTAATCTTCTAACTGATACTTAATCCATAACATCTGTGAACAACAGCTTGCAGCTGACATTTATTCAGCTTCTACAATAGATAGAGCAATTGAACTTTACCTATTGCTTAACTAAGAAATTAGATTATGAACAAGAAAGTGACAACCTCCACTTGTACTCTTTCTATCAATTCTATCTCTAGCATAATCAGCATCACAGTAGCCAATTAACTTGAAATCTTTACCTTTCTCATATATTAAGCAAAGATTAGTATAACCTGCCAAGTATCTCAATATTCTTTTGATAGCAATATAATGTGACTCTCTAGGATCTGCTTGAAGTCTTGCACACAAATAAACACTAAACAATATATCAGGTTTGCTTGCAATTAGGTAAAGCAAAGAACTAATAATTCCTCTAAAAAGAGTTTGATTAATCTTCTTACTAGCTTCATCTTTAGATAAGAAGATTGAAGGATGCACAGGAGTTGACATAGGTTTGACATTCTCCATTTTATATTTGACTAAAAGTTCTTTGATATATTTTTATTGATGAATAACAATCTTTTCTTCAGTTTGCTTAATTTGTAAACCAAGAAAGAAATTTAATTCACCCATCATACTCATTTCAAATTCACTTGTCATAAGATTTTCAAAACTAGAACATAACTTCTTAGAAGTTGCAATAAAAATGATATCGTCTACATATATTTGTACAACTATAAAATCATTTTAAATATGTTTTCTAAATAAAGTCTTATCTACTTGACCTCTAATAAAATCATTTTTAATGAAAAATGAACTAAGACAATCATACCAAGTCCGAGGTGCTTGTTTTAATCCATACAAAGCTTTATGAAGTCTATAGACATAGTCTGGTTTATCAGTATCTTCAAAACTAGGGGGTTGTTTTATATAAACTTCTTCATCTATAAAACCATTCAAAAAAGTACTTTTAACATCCATTTGAAACAATTTTATATAATGACAAACAACATATGCAAGCAAAATCCTAATAGCTTCTAGTCTAACTACAGGAGCATATGTTTCACTATAATCTATTCCTTCTTGTTGATTATAGTCTTGAGCTACTAATTTAGCTTTGTTACAGTTTGCTCTTCCTCATTTGTCTAGTTTATTTTTGAATACCCATCTGGTTCTTATGATAGACTTATTGGATGGTTTGGAAACTAGAGACCAAACTTCATTTCTTGTAAATTGATTTATCTCCTCTTGCATGAATAAAATCCAAGCTTTGTCTTGAAGAGCTTCATCAATTTTCTTAGGTTCTAATTCAGAAACAAAAGCTACATTTGCCTCTCTTCTAAAGTTAGACCTAGTTGTCACTCCTTCTGATGTTTCTCCTATAATCAGGTTTTCTGGGTGAGAAGTTTTTTCTAAAACTAAAGTTTTCAGAGATATCTTCTACCTTATCAGGTGGATCGTCTGGTGGTGACATGTCTAGATTATTAACTAAAGGAGCAGATAGAGTTTCATCATCAGTATCGTCTCTTCTATCTAGATGAGAATCATCATCAAATTTTACATGCATAGACTCTTCAACAGATTTAGAAACAAGATTATAAACTCTATAAGCTTTAGAAGTAATTGAATATCTTAGGAAAATTCCTGAATTGATCTTAGAATCAAATTTATCCAACTTTTCTTTTGTATTCAATACAGTGCATTTGCAACCAAAAGGATGGAAGTAAGATATATTTGGCTTTCTTCCTTTCTATAACTCATATGGAGTTTTATTTAAAATAGATCGCAAAAATACTCTATTTTGAATATAACAAGTTGTATTTACAACTTTTGCCCATAAATACTTATGAAGACTCATTTCACATAGTATAGTTCTTGCCATTTCCTAAGTCGTCCTGTTCTTTCTTTCTACAACTCCATTCTATTGAGGAGTCCTAGGAGCAGAGAAATTATGGAAAATTCCATTCTCTTCACAAAATATTTTGAATTTTTCATTTTCAAATTCTCCATCATGATCACTCCTAATTTCAGCAATAGAAATTCGTTTTTCATTTTGTAAATTTTTAAATAAAACCTTAAAGCACTTAAGATATTCATCTTTATGTGATAAAAACAATATCCAACAAAATCTAGTGAAGTCATCAACAATTTCGAGACCATACTTCTTTCCTCCTAGACTTAAAGTTCTGGTTGGACCAAACAAACCTATATGTAACAATTCTAGAGATCTAGACGAAGTTACAATATTTTTAGATGAAAAAGATGTTTTAACTTGTTTTTCTTTTTGACAACTCTCACAAAAGAAATCTTTGTTAAAACTTATCTTTGGTAA
>JANSVA010013988.1:0-15521 GCA_025504915.1 Erythroxylum reticulatum | reverse complement strand
CTCATCAAATCTACATCATAATAAAATCTTGGATTTTCCTTTTCACTACCACTTCCACTTTGTTATTTCTTTCTTATCTCTAAACCCTTTTAAAATAGAGATATTAAGTGTCTTTATTATTTAGGAACATGGCGTATTGCCTCATAATGCCTAAATAAGAGAGTTATGATAATGAGAGATGATGGAGAGGTAGTGAGTTAGAGTGATTCAAAAAAGGCGGTTATACCACTATTGGAAGAATTTAGTGATGAGGGTGTAGAATACAGTATTGAGTGTGAGGTGTTTGTTACTAGAGGAGTATTAAATCTTTAAAGCAAGGAGGATGAGATAAAGTAACAAAGTGAGAACATTTTTCATACTAGATGGCACGTTCATAATAAGATATGTAGTATGATTATTGATGAAGGAAGATGTACTAACATAGCTAATACTAGACTTTTAAAATAGTTGAGGTTGTCTATTGTAAAGCATTTAAAGTCATGTAAACTTTAGTTGGTTGATGAATATGTGGAAATCAAGCTGGATAAACAAGTGTGGTTTCATTCTTTATTGGAAGGTATGAGGATGAAATATCGTATGATGTGATATATATGCAAGTTGGTCATATACTATTGAGAAGGCCATAACAATATAATTAAAGGTTGACATGTAATGGCTTCAATGGTATACCTTTATGAAGGATAATAAACCTAGTACTCTACTTTTAACTCATAAGTAAGTTAATATGAATAAATTGAAGTTGAGCACATTAAAAAAAAAGAGTGAGAGAGAAAAGAAAAAAATTAATGGTGAGAGTTTAAAAGGGAGGGAGTTATGAGAGAAGAACATGATTGTGAGAGCTTAATAAAAAGAGTTATTAGTGAGAAAAACAAAGAAACAAGTGAGTCGCTATGTAAAAAGGAGTAAGGTTAGGAATGCTTTCTATGCTAAGAATCCTATGATTGTACTTCTGTACAATGAGGCTTATCTCAATATCAAAGAGTTCGGTAGAATTCTTCCTAGTGCTGCAACTTCCTTGTTATAGGAGTATGAGGATGCGCTGGCTGATGAAATCCATAATAGATTACCACTAATTATAAAGATCATACAATAAATTGAATTTGTACTACGTCTTTCATTCTTAATATATCTGTTTATAGGAGCAATCAAGAGCAAAAGGAGCTACAGAAATAAGTTGAGCAGTTGATGGCTAAACGTTCTATAAGGGAGATAAAGAGTCCTTGTACAGTTCTTTACTTCTAGTGCCTAAGAAGGATGAAATTAGAGGATGTAAGTTGATTATACAGTTGTTAAAAATAATAGTAAAATATTGATATTTCATTCCTATATTAGATGATATGCTTAACAAATTATATAATTCTTGTATATTTTCTAAATTTGATTTAAAAAGTGGGTATCAGTGGATTAGGATGAGAAAGGATGATGAATGGAAAACTATATTGAAGACTCAATATGGGTTATATAAATGGATAGTTATGCCATGTGGTCATACTGATGCACCTAGTACTTTTATAAGGTTAATGAACAATATATTGCATACAAACATATAAAGGTTTTTAGTTGTTTACTTTTATGATATTCCATTTTATAGTAAACATCTGTAAGAGCATATCCATCTCACTTGAGATATGTGTTTGACATAATATGGAAAGAAAATATTGAATGCTAACCTTAAAATTGTACTTCTTGTGAAAAAGATTATTTTTCTTAGTTATGTTATTAGCATAAAAGGTATCGAGGTAGAAAAGAAAAAGGTAAAGCAATTAGGGAATGATTAGGACCAAAATCAAAGTTAAAGTAAGAAATTCACATTTTAGTTTCTACTAGAGATTTGCTAGAGATTTTAGTTCAATTACTTCATCATTTATTAAAATCGTTAAAAAATCTATAGGGTTTAATTAAGATTGTGAATAGGAGCAAGCTTTTAAAGTATTAAAGATATGTTATATTCAACAACTTTATTAACATTAATCGAATTTTCTTAACTTTTGGGATTAAGCATGATGCCTTAAGATTAGGTATTAGAGCTACTTTGATGCGAGAATAGAGGTTAATGGCCTATTTTAGTTAGAAACTTATTAAGGAAACCTTAAACTACCCAACTTATGATTCTATTTGTTAGTGATAGAATTAAAGACATAGATATCTTACCTATGACCTAAGGAATTTGCAATAAATACTGATCATGAGTTATTGAAGCCCCTTAGGGGAAATGTAAGTTAAACAAACACCATGTCATATGGGTAGAATTTATTAAAACATATGTATATGTCATTAAGTGTAAACAAGTTAAGGAGAATGTGATGGTTAATGCCTTATCTCACAATTATGTTCTTCTTATTTCCTTGAATGCGATGTTATTATCATTTGAATATATGAAGGAGTTACACAGTAATGAAAATGATTTTGGTAATTTTTATTTCTAAGTGAAAAGGGGGTTTAATAAGTTTTATAGGCATAATGATTATTTATTTCGTAAAAATAAATTATGTGTGCTTATATATTTTATACATGAGTTATTTATATATAAAGCATAAAGTGGAGTTTTGATAGGTTAGTTTGGTGTTGAAAAGACCTTAGATATGTTAATTGAGCATTTTTATTAACTTAAAATGAGATGTGAAGTTGAGCGAGTTATGGTTATTGCTTCATTTATAGGAAGGATAAATCTAAGATTTTACCATATGGGTTTTATACAGTTTTACCTACATTTAGCAAACCATAGGTTAATATTTATATAGATTTTGTGATAGGTTTACCTAAATCAAAAAAAGGTAAGGATTATATATTTCTAGTAATTGACAGGTTCTCTAAAATGTATTACTTTATTCCTTGCTATATAACTAATGATGTGATTGATATTACTAATTTTTTATTCAGGAAAATAGTTCAACTACATAGACTTACTATGAATTTAGTAAGTGACCGATATACTAAGTTTCTTAATTACCTTTGAAATTTTTTTAGGGTAATTAGGAATAAAGATACCTTTTTCTATTATTATTCATACTTGAACTGGTGTTTAAAATAAAGTAGTAAGTAGTACATTAACTACATTACTTCATGTTTTCATTAAGAGGAACTTAAAGAATTGGGAAATTGCTTACCATTTATTAAGTTTACAAATAATATGAATATGTATTCATCTATTGATTACTCACTATTCATATTTGTTTATGGATTTAGTTCACTAAATCATTAAGATTTGTTAGCTTTACTTATTAATGAAAGAGTTAGTTTGGATGCTGCAAAGAAAACTGAGATGTTGAGATAACTTTATAAATGTGTAAGGCAATAGATTGAAAAAAGAGAATGAGTTATATTTAATCAAAGCTAAAAAGGGTATAGATGAGTTATTTTTAAACCTGGTAATTGGGTTTGAATGCATATGAAGAAGGAATAATTACTTGTGTGAAGACAATTAAAGTTATAACCAAAAGGGAATGATCCATTTCATATTACTAAAAGGATCAATGATAATGCTTATAAATATAGTTTTAGGTGACTATAACATTATTACTACCATTAGTATTGTTAATCTTTCTCCTTTTGATATAGGTAACGAGCCAAGGTTAAATCTTTTTGAAAAGAGGGGTAATGATACAAGCATAACCAGTCAATCTTCAAGGAATCTATTATTTATGCCCTTAGGAGCATTTATAAGAAATAAGTAAAAGAGGATTAAAGGGGATTTAAATGGGATGATTCAAGACATAAATACTTATCATACTTCCAAATGTATGTTGAGAACTAATTTAGGAGATGTGTTAAACCTATAAGAAGACCAATCATTAGTTAAAATTGATTCAATTTAATTTATAAGAAGATTAAACGTGGATAGAACCTCTAACATAGACATATCCAACTTTATGATGTTACAAAGAGATCTACAATCTCTATAAAGGGCATATCAGAGTCCATATGCATCTTTATAAAGTTATAAAAAGATATATAGTCTCATATATAAGCATGTCTAAAAATTTGTTTAGGGGTATTGAAATTTCTATAATGAACATGACTTAGAACATGTTCATATCCTAGGAAGTGTCGACTTAAAACCCTAATTTTTGTTCATTATTAGGTGTTACAATCCATATTTTGATAATAACAAAATATAACTACCACTAATGAGTTTGTTTGTTTATGAAAGTAATATGAAGGCAATAATGATCATGTACAAATCAAGATACATCTCATGAATACATTAGAGAAAAGTTGGAGTTAAATTCATCAAGTGAAGAAAAAAACAAATATTAAGAAAAAACAAGGCAAACTAAAGTTAAAAATGAATATTTATTATTTATTATTTATTGTATTTCCTTTGTAGTCACTCTGATACTTTAAAGGCTTATCATACTTAAACATATCATCATTTAAACTCCTTGCATGAGACTTTTCTATCATCGAGAGAAACTGAAGTTTTAATTTCTAATAATAACCTTTTGATCCTTAAGACATACTTTGGAGAACATTTGAGCAATTTTTTAAGTCAATATTGTATTAGTAAAATTAAGTTTGAGCATTTGAAGATGTTGGAATCATGACTTTAGGTGTATTGGTTGACCTATATAAGTTAGTGGTCAACCAATGTAAGTTAAAGATGTAAAAAAAATTGTACTGAGAATTTTTATAACTATTGGTTGACCAAATGATTGATTAATATGTTAGTCGATTAATGTTCCAATGGCTAGTACATTGCCCGAATAATGTGTAACAGTGGTTGATCAATGCATAAAACAAATCACTAGCAATAACTAGTTCTTGTTTCTAGCGACTATCTTAACCCCCCAAATCCTATAAATATATGGTTTTACATTAGCTTACTTAAAGAAAAAATGTTTGTTTGTCTTACATACACAGTTACAAGATTTTTTCAAAGAATTTTGAGCATTCATTATTGCATTTTAAAGTAAGTGAGCCTTAAAGGCTATCAAAGTGATCATATAAACTATTTTAATTTCTAAATTTTTTTAAGAGTAGGGTTACTCCACCTAGGAGAAAGATTGTAAAAAGATTTGGTCTTTACTTATGAAAGCAATATTATTATTATAAGGTTCCTTTCTACCTTGTTGAAAGAAAAGACCTAGCGGAAATTTTAAGAAGTGTGTTGATGGTAGGTATAGGCAAGGGTTATTTATTGAATCACTACAAATTGATTTGTTTTTCTTCTTCCCTATATTTAAGCTATTATTTGGTAAGGTAATTTCTTTACATGAATATATTTTTCATCATTCATTGGTTCTTGTTTAATTGCATTTATTATGTAAGAAATAGTTGTCGAAATTTACTAATACCCAATTCACTCCCCTTCTCAAATGTCATTAGGGACCACTAAGTAATATCAAAGTATGTCTTTTAAGCTATATTTCAAATGAAATTCTAGAGTAAATATCAAAATGGTATATTTGATAAAGCAAACACACGTAAAAGGGGGTGAATTGTGTGTGACTTAAAAATTTTGCAAGTTACTATCAATTTGTGTAATGTTAAAAACAAAAGGAGACATTATTAATGTTTAAAATGAAAGAACCTGTTAACATTTAAAAACAAAAGGAGTCTGTTAACACTTAAAACGAAAGGAGCCTGTTACAGAAATGAGTTTATTAATGTTTAAAGCAAATGAAACCTCTTGCAAAATTAAAATAGAATAAGCCTATTCCAAAAGCGAAAGAGCCTTTTATAAATTAAGCACACACACTGTAATGTAGAAATTTAAAAGTTAAGTGAGAGAAAGAGTGACACAATTAATTTAGGCTAGGTCGGCTTGAACCAAAGCCTACATCCAGTCCCTAAGTATTCAACTTGAGTATTTCACGATAAAACTCCAAATAGTAAATTTTAACGAGCCTCTCTAAGCTCACAAGTACATATTTTTCAAGGTTTCTTTAACCTTCCATACTCATATTGTTTAACAAGACTCTAAAATCTCTAAACAAAAATGTATATAGGATTTACTCAATGTAAACTTTAAGGAATAACAATTTCTCTTAATAAAGTGTTTTCACTTTCTAACAAAGAGATTAATATAGATATGACTTTCGAGAATATTGATTCCGTTGAAGTATTTCAAAAGTCTAATTTTTCTACTTTGCAAATGCAGTGGCTCTTCCTTAAGTAGACATTTTCTTGAAATAGTCGTTGCTTCATTTCTATTCTAGGTTGACTTTGTATCTAACAAATCTTTAATATCATCTTTACTAGAATCTTCTAAAATTTAGATGTTAATAGAAAATTTTTGACAAAAATATTGGAGCTAATTTTTCAAATTATATGATTGGTAAGGTCTTTCCAGGTATTGTGGAATCATTTCAAATAAGGTAAGTATTGTGGAATCATTTCTAATAAGGTAAGTTCATTAAGAAGGTTCTTGCAAGAAAGTAAGCATTTTTCTTATGATTTTATTTCCTTTTAAGAATTATATAATTACTTATAAGAGGAAATAACTCCAATTTTGAAATTTGAAATATTATATAGTTATCATCAAAATCATTAATAACAAACCATGAGCTAACAATCTCCCCATTTTTTCATGATGACAAGCAATAAAAAATATATTTCCAAAATTCAAATAATAATAAAGGATTTCAAAAGATACTTGTAAACCTTATATGTTCTTACTCATGGTCATAATTAGAAGGAGCCTTTCTTACGACCTTTAAAGAAAGGAGCCTATCGCTTGTAAGATAACTGGGATGCAATCATGTCATATCATAAATTTAAACGTCACAGATTCAGTTTAAGAATGTTTCAATAGTTAGCAAAATATATCATAGATATATCAGTAGAAAAAAATATATTATTAACTCTTCCCTTTTGTGATTATCAAAATGAAAAACTAATCATTCAACAAGTATATGAGACAAGAATGGCACAAAAAATTCATGTAAATTAGCGACAACATTATTTGAGAGATTCAGAAATTTTTTCGAAGAAAAATCTATATGTCAAGAAGTTATTTTGCATGCTATGGATCTGGCCACATATTTTATCTTAATTGTAATGAATTTCCTTCAATTGTTAAAGAATTAGAACATTTATGTTTTGAAGTATGACAAAGGCTAATTTTTGTTGGGCAGGGTGTAAGAGGTCTGCTACTCTTTCTGTTTTCTTCTCTACCCGCACATTATCTTTTAGCTTTTATTCAAATTGATAGGAGATAGATGAATGAAACTTAGCAAGATCATACCATTTTAGATTGTTAAGAGACACTCTATAATAGACAAAAATCTTAGTGAGTAGCATCTCATATGGCAGACCACCATTGGTATACTTATGACTTCTCTTATCCACCATAAATCACAGGATCATTGTTAGGAGGTTCATCTTATTGTTTTCAGTAGATTATGCACTACATATATGTGTAGGAGACTATATATTTCCACTAAACTACTCTTTGGAAGAATTGAAGTAGCAGATATTGATGCAAGGCATCATGGTAATAAGTCCAAATGTCTACACTAGGGTCTCCCTTTATGGGCATTCTCGGTGTGTAGGCAAATAAAATTCACTTCTCTTAAATCAATATCAGTAATGTCCCACTTATGACAAGGAAGGTTAGTTCTGCCAATGGGAATTATAGTTAGTATGTTTCCTAAGATTTCCTTAGTAATAGAAATTTCACAGTCATGTACCTAAGAGATGATTGCCAACTTCCCATCAATTTCATCATTTGTCATGTGTGTATAAATGTTCTAACTAAATCATCACACACTGTTTCATCCAAATTAAAAAAAATCCTAACTAATAACAAGAAAATAAGAATAGATGGTAATACCAATGTTATCAAATAAGAAAGGAGGTAAAATGCATCCATAACCACCTTCACTTCTTATATCACATTTTGTATCATACCGGTGCTGAAGGCTCTCCTTTCTTGTGTTTATTTAATTTTGACCTTTTTTCCTTTGAAATTTTTTCAAACAAGGCTTCTTCTTAAAACTACTCATTCCTAACAATAGGGTCCTCAATATTCTCTTCAACCATAGGCACTTTGGCTTTTCTTATTTCTTCCCTTTTACTCTTTCAAGATTCTTCTTCTTCCCTCGGTTTAGGGTTAGGTTTTTTATTTTTCAAGAACTTTGTCAACTTGCTTTGCAAGACTTCCTTTAGTTCATAAACATTCTATTAAACTAACTAGTTCTTCATCTAAACCATCATCATTAACGATTTAGTGTACTTTTGACAATTTCTTACATGTGGAATCAAGTTGAGGAGTAGTAGATGGTGGTGCGGAAGTTTTAAGAGACATGGTAGAAGGAGTAAGTAGAGTGAGATTAGGTAGTGAAAGTGAAGGAGAATGGAATCTTAATTTTCTCATTTGCTCCCCCTTACTAGAATATTTTTCTTCTTATTCTTCTTCTTCTTCTTCTTTTTCATCTTCCTCCTTTTCTTCTTCTTCTACTTCTTCTTCTTATTCCTTTTCCTTTTCTAATAAGCTAGGGCTTAGGTCATTAGAACCTTCTTTACCAGAGTCAGAGACATATTACTGCTTGATTATTGATTCATTTTGTTCGAAAGATGAATCAAAGTCTGATTCTAGAGACAACATAGCCAAAATCTTTCTCTTCTCACGTAAGGAGTTTCCTAATGGGTGCTTATGAATTTCGAGGCTTAGAGATGACAAAATAAGTTCAGTAAGGGTGTTTAATGATCATATTATTGATGATAGAGAGAAGACTTAGAAACAATAGTTTCAAACCCTTATTTATGGTAGATAGTTTCACCATAGCTAATACTGGGAGTCAAGGTTTTGTTTTGTCCCTTGGACTTTGTTTGTGCCATTTCAAGTAAGCTAGTGAGATTTAGGAGATTTGAGAAAAAATAGAGTTAGGGTGTAGAGAGTAAAAACGACGCTTCTAAACTAATAAAGATAAGTAAAGGGAAGAAACCTTTTGATTTCATGTGAAGATGAACAATCGTGCACGCTATTGAAGGAAGGTTGTCATATAAAGAAAGTTTTCAGAGCAGTGGGTGCCCGTTTTAAAAAGATAAAATGACACTATTTAATAACTGCCTGTTTTAAGACATCAGTATTTTACCTTATTAAACTAAGAGGAGCCTATCCAAAAATAGATTTGAAGGAGCCTATTAATATCTACAAAGGGAAGTAACATAGAATCTTCATACAGAGTTAATATCAGATAATCTGCACATACTAAGCTCTTTTACTAACAAGTAGAATCTATATTTAGAAAGTGGATTAGTAAAGATATCAACTACTTAATTTTTAGTTTTAACATGCAAAAGATCAATGGTTCCTTTTAAAACATGATCTCTAAGAAAATGATGTTTTATTTCTATATGCCTAGTCCTCGAATGATGTACAGGAGTTTTAGAAAGATTTATTGCACTTGTATTGTTACATAGTATAGGAAGATGATCAAGGTTCAGAGAAAAATCTTGGAGTTGATGTTTCATCCATAATACTTGAACGCAATAGCTAGCAGCTACTTTATATTCATCTTCAGTTGTCAAAAGTTATGCAATTTTATTTCTTGCAAGACCAAGAAACTGGACAACCTCTACAAAATTAACAGTGACCACTTGGGCTTTTCCTATCAACTTTATCACTTGCATAATCTGCATCACAATAGCCAACTATGTTAAAAGAATCAGTTTTTGCATACCATAATTGAAAGTCCATAGTTCTTATAGTTCCACGAAGATAGTGAAAGATCCTCTTAACTACTTGAAGGTGAATCTCTTTTAGATTTTATTGAAAGCATGAGCAGAGACATAAGCTAAGAATAATATTTGGTCCTGAGATTGTAAGATATATTATTGATTCAATCATTACTCTATACTTTGTCTCATTCGTAGCCTTGCCTTCTACAACCTTATCAAGTTTAAATCTAGAATACATAGGAGTACCCATCGGTTTGACATTCTCAAAATGACATTTCTTGATGAGTTCCTTTATGTATTTTTCTTAACTACTGAAGATTCCTTTTTCTGTTTGCATAATTTCCAACCTAATAAATAAAGATAGTTCTCCCATCATACTCATTTCAAACTCCCCCTGCATTAAAGATGAGAATTCTTCACAAAAGGAATGATTAGTAGCACCAAATATTATGTCATCAACATATATTTACACTATGAGTAAATCATTCTCCTTTTTCTTAATAAATAAGGTTTTATCTACCTTTCATCTTTTGAAGTTATTTTCAAGCTGAAAGTTACTTAACCTCTCATACTATGCTCCAGTGGCCTACTTTAGACCATACAGAGCTTAAGTAAACTTCATCACATAATAAATATGGTTTTAATCTTCAAAACTCATAGGTTGCTTAACAAACACTTATCTGTCAATATATCCATTTAAGAAGGAACTTTTAACATCCATTTGAAATATTTTAAAATTTCTATAGCATGAAAAAGCAAGTAAAATTCTAATCGATTCTAATCTAGTAATAGGTGTATAAATCTCATAAAAATCAATACCTTACTGTTGATTATAACCTTGACATATAAGTCAAGTTTTGTTTCTTACTACCTTACCATTTTTGTCAAGTTTGTTTCGAAATACCCATCGAGTTCTAATGACTGATTTGTTTTGTGGAAGAGGTACTAGATTCTAAACTTTGTTCTTATCAAACCGAATTAGTTCGTCTTTCATAGCTAAATCCCAATTTTCATTAACAAAACCTTCTTTAAATGTTTTTGGTTTTAGTTAGGAAATGAGGTCAATATAATTGTGTTTTGAAAGATGAATTGGTTCTTAGACTTTTAAAAGGGTCTTCAAGAATATACTGAAGTGTATCAAAACCTCTCCAGTCTCTTAGTGTTTTACATTACATAAGCTCCTGCTAAGATGAAAGAGCCTACTCTGTCCTAGTTTCGGAAGGACCTTCTTGATTTTATAATTCTAAAGGTACTGTAGTTTAAGTTTGCAATGTTTTTTAGGAGCCAAAGGGTGCTCTTTATCATCTGAATCAGTTGTTGTTACAGAGGTAGTGCTTCATCAAATACCATATGTATTGATTCTTCTGTCCTCTTTATTCTTTTATTATAAACTCTAAATCCTTCGCTAGCGTTACTGTAACCTAAAAAAATGGCTTCATCTGATCTCGCATCAATTTTTCCAAGGTTGTCTTTTCTATTATTTAGAACGAAGCACTTACACCAAATGCTTGAAAGTAACTAACATTCAATTTTCTTTCTTTCCATAACTCATAGGGAGTCTTTTTGAGAATAGTTCTTATAAGGCACTTGTTAAGTATGTAACAAGTAGTAGATAGAGCTTCTACTCGATAACCATGAGGTAGATAACTTTCACACAACGTTGTCTTAGCCATATTAATGAGAGTTTTGTTCTTTCTCTTAACAACTCCATTTGCTGACGAGTATTTAGGCATGAAAAATTATCAGCTATACCATTTTCATTACATAAATCTACAAATTTTCTATTTTTCAAATTCTCCTCTATGATTGCTCTAAATTAATGTAATGCAGCACCCTTTTTCAATTTGAATTTTTTAATAAAATTTCTCAAAAACTTCAAAATTATCATCCATATTTGATAGAAAATAAAACCATGTGAATTTAGAATAATCATCTATTATAACAAAACCTTAGTATTTACCACCAAAGTTTTGAGTCTTAGTGGAAACAAATGAATCCATATGTACAATTTCAAGCGGTTGGTTAGCAGAAACAATATTTTTGCGATGAAAGCTACTTTTAATTTTTTTCCTTATAAACAAGCTTTACAAACCTAATTACTCTCAAACTTTAAGTTTAGAGTCCTCTTACTATCTCATTTTTGAATAATTTTGATAAAATGCTCATGTTAGTATGTCCAAATATTCTATACTAGATGAATGAATCATTTTCTAGTGAAACAAAACACTTAACATTTTTTGAAGACATGTCTTCCAATTAAACACAATATATATTTTTTATTTCTAGGACCAACAAATATAATGTTGTTATTAAGATTATCAATTATTTCATAATGGGATGCATAGAAAGTGACTATATATCCCTTATCACATAATTGACTTACAATTAACAAGTTATGTTTCAATCCATCAACATAAATAATATTATTAATAGAAGCAGAATTAGAGTCACCAATTTTACCAATTCCAATGGCTTTTGCCTTGTTTTTCTCAGTAAAGACAACATTACCTCCATCTTTTCTTTCAATATAGTGGAAATATGATATTTCACCTCTCATGTGTCTCAAAAAACTACTGTCAACTATCCATTAATTTTCTCTTGTCTCTATTCTGAAGCATATCTACATAATGTATTATCTTAATATAGGTACCCAAAATTTTTTGGGTCCTTTCAGGTTAGTAGTTTGACCTTTTGGTCTCTAAACATATATTTGAGATAATTTCTTCATTTTTTGTAAGTTATAGGAATGACTAATTTGACCATTTATACTATAGTAATCATACAAAATAGATGAATAAGAATTACTATAATTTTAACCATTTATCAAGTTCATGTTGTTTTGACTATAGCAACTGCTAGATTTAACAAAGAAATTCTTGTATATCCTTATATTATTATTTTTATTATATCCTATTTCAGCCTTATCAAAAACACCTTTACCATTCCGAAGTAATGCATCAAGATTATTCCTTCCAGTAATAAAATTTGCAAGATGTTTTTCTAGATAAATGATTTTTTAGCAAAATTTTCTTACTTAAGTTCTAGAGTAGCAACTTTTTCTTCTAATTGTTTTAAAAAATCATTTTCAAACAATGGATTCTCTAAATAACTTACCTTTTATTCCAAGAATTCCTTTTTTAGAGACCTTTTGCTTATTGTCATTTTCAAGAGACATGATTTTAGACAACAAATTCTTATTCTCATATTTTAATGCTTTTTAATCTTATTCGATAGGGATGCATCATTATTTTTAGACTTCTTAAGCTTTTTGAAATACTACACTATTAATGTTTTATATGGATCATACAGTTCTTGATATGCATCTCTTGATTTATTAATTTCAATATCAATGTTAGAATAATATACTTCATCATCTCTTGATTCAGTTATAAAGTAATCATTGTTGACTTTTTTAAGCTCTTCTTCTTTAATGTTTTCAAAATCATTATCTGACCAGGCTACAGTCATAGCTTGCTTTTTTATTCTCTATTTTATCCTTTTAAAGAAAAGGATATTATGGTCTTATGTGTTTAAGATTCTTACAGTGATAACATATGATTTGATTATTTTGTGTATTACTACTGCTACTACTATCTATAAATAGCAATATTTTATTTCCAGGTTAATTGTTTCCTTCTCTTTTCTTCATTAGCTTTTTTTTTTATAGAAGAGGGAATATTTTTTGACTATAAAATTGAATTCGTCATCTCCATCTATTTGCAACTTAATGTCACTTCATCACCATTTGATGGATTTGATTCATCAGCTGCTTTTAGTGTCATTAATCTTCTGTATGAAGATTATGCATGTCGCCTAAGCTTGGCTTCATGGATCATAAAGTTTCCTTTTAACCACTCGAGTAAATTAGTGTTGAGATCCTTTACAGTTTCTAAAGCTGTCACCTTAAGTCTCCACTCCTTTGGCAATGACCGTAGAATCTTTATTACAAGCTCATCATTAGGATATACCTTTCCCAAGCTCTTTAAGGTTGTGATGACAGTATTGAAACATCTAAAGAATCTTTCTATAGTTTCTCCCTATTTCATTCAAATAGTTTCATATTGATGAACTAAAAGACTTATTCTATATTTCTTTATCTCATTCATTCCTTCAAAAGTAACTCGAAGTTTGTCGCACATTTCCTTTGTTGTAGAATGGTAGGATACCTTTTCATACTCTTCTAGAGATAGTGAACAGATCAAGTAATGTCTTACTTTGACATTCAGTTATGCATTTCTTCTATCAGCATCAGTCTAGACTTATACATCATTAGTAGTAGGAGGTGTGGCTCCAACTTTGATAGGTTGCCGGATTTCGATATCTACAGGTTGAATATAAATAGCTATTCTCTCTTTCTAATAAGAGTAGTTGTTTCCATTGAAATAAGGATGCTTTGAGATGGATTGTCCTTCAAATCTTCTCAAATTTTTTTGCCATGATTTATCACATGATGGAAAGCACAATAAATGTGAAACCTCACTCTGATACCAAATGACAAAGAAAACATATGCAAGAGGGGTGTGAATTATGTGTGACTTAAAAATTTTGCAAGTTACTATCAATTCGTGTAAACAAGAAGACCTTGCTAAATTTCAATAGAAAAGTCTGTGAATAAAAATAGCCTGTTAAAGTTTAAAATGAAAAGAGCATTTTAACATTTAAAACAAAAGGAGCCTGTTAACATTAAAAACGAAAGGATGTTGTTAATGATTAAAAGTGAAAGGAGCCTGTTAAAGTTTAAAAAGTTAAGAAGCCTATTAACGTTTAAAATGAAAGGAACTTGTTAATGTTTAAAACAAAAGAAACCTTTTGCAATATTAAAATAGATGGAGCCTATTCCAAAATTCAAGGAGCCTCCTCTAAATTAAACATGCACTATAATGCAAAAATTTAGAAATTAAGAGAGAGAAAGAGTGACACAATCAATTTATACTGATTCGGTTTGTAACAAAGCCTATATACAGTCCCCAAGTATTGAACGTAAGGATTTCACTATAAAAATATAAGAAGTAAATTTTGATAGGCCTCTCCTTATCTCACAAGTATATTTTTCAAGGTTCTTTAACATTTAATACACATAGTGTTTAACAAGCCTCTAAAATCTCTTAACAAAAATGTATATAGGATTTAATCAATGTAAACTTTAAGGAGTAACAATTTCTTTCAATGTAGTGTTTTCAATTTTTATGGCATAAGGAGATTGATAAAGATATAACTTTCAAGAATATTGATGCTACTGAAGTATTTCAAAAGTATGATTTTTTTTCTTCACAAATGCAGTGACTCTTCCTTAAGTAGAAATTTTCTTCATCTAATCATTGCTTCATTTCTATTCTAAGTTGACTTTGTGTCTAACAAATCTTCAATATCATCTCTGCTGGAATCTTTCAATATTTAAACATTAAGAGAAAAACTTTGACAAAAATATTAGAGCTAATTGGTCAAATTATATGATTGGTAAGATCCTTTGGATATTGTTAAGAAGGTTCCTATAAGAAAGGAAGCTTTTTTCCTATGGTTTTATTTCCTTTTAAGAATTATATCATTACTTATAAAAGGAAATAACTCTAAATTTGAAATTTGAAATATTATATAGTTATCATCAAAATCATTAATGACAAACCTAGAGCTAACAATATTTAGGTTCATCATCATCCTCAAACAACCAAAAATTGATGAAACATTAGTATAGCCCTTTTCTTTAATGTTGATGACATAATCTGTAATGTTGAACTCTTTGAGCCCTTTTGTATTGGTCTATACTTGGAGATGCTATGATATATTGAAATATACATGGTTGTATATGAGTTCAAACATGTGTTTAAGTCCTTTGGATATATATGTAATGATTTATAATGTTATATGCCCTTACATAAACTTAGAGTTCTTCGGTATGC
>JANSVA010013958.1:0-15524 GCA_025504915.1 Erythroxylum reticulatum | reverse complement strand
TAGTTAAGGAGATTGAAGAAATTCATACTAAGGTTGATGATCTAAGTGACTCAGTGGGTGATCTACATGAGGAAGTCGCCTATCTACAAGTTTCAATTGAAGAAGACCTCAAGTTGATCCGAACTGATATGCAACGAATATTTTCTGAAATCATGAAGTATCTTCGGCAAAGTTTTTGATTAATAACAATTAGGCGGAGAAAAGCATAAGAAAGAAGAGAAGAGCAGAAGTAGTATATGGGAAGACCAGAGACAAGAAAAGAAGATAGTAACGACTACAAACGACTACATTTTAATGTTTGTTGTCTTCTTATTATTATTGTTTTCTTATTCATTATTTGAATAATATTCGTTCATTCACTTTTATCTTTATAAAATTATGATTATGTGTTATCATTAAAAAGAGGGAGATTGATAAGTTAAGAGAAATTCACGATTATTAATTTTGGTGACAATCAAATAATATTATTATTATAAATAAATGAACTATTTTGATAAGTGTGTTAAGCGTGAAAAAAACACAAAAGAAGTGGAAAACACAAAAGAAGCGGAAAACACAGAAGAAGTGAAAACACAGAAGAAGTGAAAACACAGAAGAAGCGCAAAACACAGAAGAAGTTTAAAACACAAAAGAAGTGGAAAACACAGAAGAAGTGAAAACACAGAAGAAACAGAAAACACAGAAGAAGTGAAAAACATAGAAGAACCGTAAAACACAGAAGAAGTGAAAAACACAGAAGAAGCGCAAAACACAGAAGAAGTGGAAAACACAGAAGAAGTGGAAAATACAGAAGAAGCAAAAACATAGAAGAAGAGGAAAACACAGACGATACAAAGACGAAGATACTCTAGTACGTTGTACAGTTAGTTAGTTGGAGTTAGTTACAGAACTCAACTGAATAACGGATTCTACAAGAATCAAGAAGCAATTATCTAGAATTAAGAAGCAGTTAGAGACTTAGGCTATAAATACTATTCGTAGTCGAAGAATGAACAATCTTAATCTTTTAGCTTTCAAGTGTTTACTTATAAAGAAAAATTATGTATTCAAAAGTGCGATACAAGAGAGCAAACTCTACTGTAACAAAAAGCTCACGATATCTTTCTAGTGAGAGAAAGAAAAGGCTAAGAGCCTGGAGAGACTAAGATAGAAGAAAGAATACTTTATGTAAGAGACCTGAAGAGGCTTTGGAAGGGAAGAAAGAATACTTGTAAAAATGTTGAAGTATAGTGAAATCTCAGACGAACTCTGAGGACTGGATGTAGCTTATGGTTTGGGGTGAATCATCGCAGCGTCTATATTCTAACCTTTCACTTTACTTTACTTTATTTTGTTGTTAGACAAGTATTTAGAAGTTATTTGTGATTTAACTATGTAACTATTTTTGTATAACTTTTGTGGTATTCTTTTAACAAGTTGGAAAAGTTTTTAACAAGATATATCAAAGTTTTTGTATTCACGAAAAGAATACATAATTCAACCCCCCTTCTTGTGTATCTCGTATATTATACGTGAATTCTATATTAACGTGTGATTTACTTCATTTATATCTATAAATCTCTTTTTTCATTTTAATTTAATTAGTTATTATTAAAAGTTAATTAAAGACAAATTTTTAATGTACAAAATCACTTCAAAAGTTGTGTCAAAATATATGGGTTTATAATTAAATAATTGCCTTTACAATTATTGTTGCTTCTTTATTTCTTTTTGCTGTGAATATTTTCATGACAATAATAAAAGATCAAAGAGTTCAAAATGTGAAACTCATTGATAATAAATAAATTACTTAAATTTCAACACTTAAAGTTAAGTTGTAGTATATAATCACTTATTAATCTAAGAAATAGATAAATTTTATACATGATGTATTTATCATGACGAATATTCTGAAGCTAGTAATGTTAGAAGTTTTGATTTAGGTGATGAAATAGGTAATGATGATGGTAATAACAATAATTGTGTAAGTGATGGAATTCAATAAATATTGTAGGATGTGCGGAATTATATATAGACTATAGATGACAATACTATGCTTGATACATTTGATATAAATAAACAAGATTATTTTGAGAAGTTATTTAAAAAAGCTTAAGAAGAATTATATTTAGGGTTCTCTAATTTCTCACAGCTACCTTTTTTTATAAAGTTGTTGCACTTAAAGGTATATAATATGTGGAATAATAAATCTTTTAACATGTTGCTTGATTCTCAAAGATGTATTATTGATTATCCACAAACTGTCCAAGTTCAATTATGAAGCAAAAGATTTTTTTAGGGATCTAGGATAAAATATGTATCAATACATGCTTGTAAGTATGATTATGCTATAATTTGATAGAAGTTTAAAGATCTTCAAGAATATCTAATTTGTAGTACATCATAGTGGATAGTGGATGGTGAAAAAGGGAAAAAGATACCTTATAAAGTCTTAAGATACTTTCCTATTAAACTACGACTACAAAAGTTATTTATGTCAACAAAAACAGTTATAGATATGAGGTAGCATAAAGAAGAATGCATTGATGATAATGTCATATGCCATCTTGTAGAATCAAAGCCATATAAAGACTTTGATGGAATATTTTCATGGTTTGTAGAGGATTGTCGTAATGTTCGGCATGGGTTGGCCCTTGAGGGATTTAATCCATTTGGTAATATAAGTATTTCTTACAACATATGGTTGGTAATTCTTGTACTATATAATTTACTCTTATGAGACTGCATGAAGATTTAGGAAGAGGTGATCAAGAATGATATGACTACGTAGGAATTTACCGAGGACATGACCTTCAATAGAAAACTTTTACATACTAGGATATGAATAAAGGATATCACATGGAGAGGTTCTTCTGTTTCTGATAGGTCTTTTAAACATTTTTTTTACTATTATATCTTGTATTTAGCTTAAAATTTTAATATGTGGTACTTTCCTCTAAGTTATTTAGCCTAAATATTTTCTAATAATGGCTTGTTTTATTTATTTATTTACTTGTCTTCTTTATTGTTTGAGTATTTATTTATTTATTTTATCTTTTATCTTTTATTCTTTGCATTATCCTATACTTAATGTATTATTTAATTTACTACTTATTTTTATATTTTATTTATTTATTTATTTATTTATTATTATTATTATTATCATCATCATCATCTTTAACTTTATCTTTATTTTTATATGGTTTATTGAAAACAATCTCCCTACTAATTAGGGGTAAGATAGTGTATTACTGGACCTCCTTAGACTTCCCGTACTAGCGGACTTTTGTTAAATTGTTGTTTTTGTTGTAAAAATGTATGAAGAAGCCTTTTTTAATTATATTTGCTTATTTCAGGGCCTATTGCTCTTAGTCAAGACATTGATATGTACATACGAAAATTGACTAATGATTTAGAATATCTTTGGAAAGTTAGGATAAAAACTTATGATGCTATAGAAGGGGAAAATTTTAAAATTCATGCAGTTATTTTGTGGACTACAAATGATTTTTTAGCCTCTGGAAATTTATTCTAATAGAGTACTAGTAATCATCAAACTCATTCTATAAGGCTACAAAGCAAAACATATGGGATACTGTCATTACTTGGCACAGAGGCATAGATATTAGAAAAGCAAATTGTTTAATGGAAAAGTATAATATAGTGAAATTCCTGTACACTTATTAAGGGATGGTGTGCTAGATTAATCATCACACTTATAGGAGTTTATACATGAAAAATACCTAAGTATTAGAATGTGAAACTAAACTTATATTGATCTTAATTGGAATTAAAAAGAATATTTCTCAATTTGCCTTATTGGAAGGTTTTGCTATTGAGTCATAATTCTGATGTCAAGCATATTAAAAAAATATTTGTGAGAATATTTTAGGTACTTCGATGGGTATTGATGGCAAATCGAAAGATACAATTAAGGCTAGATTAGACTTGGAATACAATAGTATGAGAAAAGATTTGCATTTAAAAAGGAGAGATGACGGATCATACATGATTTTACTTACTTGTTACAATATGTCAAAAATGATAAATAAACTTTTTATCAATTTCGTAAATCAATTAAACTTTTTTGTTGAGTATGCCTTTAATATAGCCTATTGTATAAGTTTCAAGCTTAAAGAGCCATTATTGTCTTACTTCTACAATGGTTGCTTCGAAATACTTTAATGTTTGTCAAAGGATGTGTCAAATTGGGTAAAAATTTTAAGCAATTACATAATAAGACATTGAAACTAGAAGAACTTAAACAAATAAAAAAAGGCATTACGTTGATTCTTTGAAAGCATAAACTAGTATCTTTCACCATCATTTTTTTATTTATAATGAATTTAACAATTCATTTATCATACAAGGTAAAACATTGTGGCCTAGTACAATTTTGAGTTCTTGATTAAAAGGTAATTGTTTTCAATTTTAAATTTATTGTATCTTGTTATTATTTAGTAGCAAATGTTGATATTTTATACTTTTTTAGGTCTTTGGGCTCTCTTAAGCATTACTTGCGTAATGGAGCTCAACTTGACAGCTCTATTACAGAGGCTTATGCATCAAATGAATGTTTACATTGTATTTCTATATACTTATATATTTATATGATGTCGAGATCGATTTAATAAAAAAGAATGTAACCTAAATTTCAATTAGGATAGTGACTTATTCTATCTCCCAAAAAGTAAGGCCTTTTGGAACAGGAATAGGGATGGCAACTAGGCCTCGACTGACTTGAAGTCAACATATTAGGTCAAGTTAATTGGGCATCAAGTCAAACCTTAGGCCCAAATTTTGGGCCTAACCTTTATAAGCAAAATGAGGTTATTTTGCACCTTTAATTTTATAAAAATTTTGGTCGAGCTGAGTTGGGCTCTTAAGCTTAACCTCAACCCAGCTCACTGTTATCCTTAAACAAAAAAAACAAAAGTGGAATTAACTAAAGATGAACTAGAAATAAGCTACTAGCACATTTTGAACAATTGTGAGGAGGTTGACTTAGCTTATATTATTTCTCATATATTAATTCATATCATAATTTACATTGAGATTATTTTTTCCTATATTAATTTTCATTTAAATTAGAAAGCATAAAATTGATATTAGAAGCAAGGTAAAGTTAATGTTAAAGATAGGCGCAAAGATAATTTTTCCATCATGGTTTAGGATACGAGTAAATTATTTATGTAAAAGTTGGACAAAAAAAAGAATGTGGTCATTAATATTATAACATTAATTTTTATGATTTTCTTTTTTATTATAGATGATACAGCTATACAACCATAAATTTTCAAAAGCAATGAAAGCGTTATATTCTTTGGCATGTGGTTCTCATATGTGTGCTAAAAAATATACATTTTGCATTGTTAATGGAGTTCAATTTTCTACAAAAGAAAGTGATAATTGCTTTAAAAGCCAAAATTGTGGGATTGTTGAAGGATAACATACAGATGTTGTTATTAATTTATATGATGTGATCTCTAAAATAATTGAGTTATATTACATCAATGATAGAAAAGGTATTCTATCCAAATGCAAATAGTTTAATCTTGATGATAAAGGGATGAGTATAAAAGTAAATGTCAATATTATTAGCATTAATGTTACTAACACATGGTATAAAAGTAAACTCATTTGTGCTTGTAAGTTAAGCAAGTATTCTATCTTAATGACATAATATTAGGCAAAATTTGACAAGTTATGTAGAAGTTTGAACATCAAATATTTTTGATGTCTTAGAAAGGAAAAATGGTGAAATGGATCATGATAGTGATAAAGTACATCAAGAGATTGACTTATAGGGAAATAATGCAGCACTCAAATTTAAAGATGGTTTATATCATCATTTTATAAGAAAGATGTTAATCTCAATATATTAACAGAACTGAAGTACAAAACAATATTGTTGTATAAGGGGATGAAGACTATCTTGAGGACATATTAGATAACAGTGGTGATACTTTGGCTAAATATAATAGTGGTGGAGAGTCGAATCACAATGTAATTGATGATGATGATCCTAGTTATGATGATTCAATGTTATTATATTATTGCTATACTAGTGGTAACATTTAACTTGGTAAAGTTAATATTTATGTTTAGTTGGATAAAATTTTCATATTGATATGTTTTTATTGTTTAACTTTATTAATAATGTTAGTTTGTCTTTATACTATTTCACAGACACACACACACATATATATGTATATATATAATTATATAGTAAGAATAAAATTTGATATTTTTTAATAGATATACAACATTATAAAACCTAGGAGAAACAAAGGAAACAAGGCATCTTTTAGAAGAATTCCATAGTGCAGCAAGGTGCAAGCTTAATTAAATCAATTAATTGAATGCATAAATTCAATTCCTAGAAAACAACATTATCTACCTCAAACAACAATGAAGCTAGTAATGCGGATTTGAAAATTCTCTATGCCATTAATTACACTTATACTCTAGTCTATATCTTTATAGTTTAAGTATTTTCTTATCATATTCATTTATTGCCAAAGGAAATAAGGCATCTCTAATAGAGCACTACAATGTAACATTGTGCAAGTTCTACCAAATCAGTCAATTGAATGCATAAATTCAAGTTCTAGATAACAACAACATTCTACTTTAAACAACAACAAAGCTAGGAATGTAGGTTAGAAATTTCTTTAGGCCTTCAAGTATACCTATGCTCTAATATATATCTTTTTAGGTTAAACATTTTTTATCATATCTATTTGTTGATAGCTTTTAATGCCACTATTAGAAAAAGAGGTAGGGGTAAGACTAAAGGTTGTGAATTAAAACAAATGAATGTTTTAATGAATTGAAAGTTACCCATATATTGATCTTGAGCAAGGTTGTCCCAACAATAAGGTCCAATCTGCGAAATTGTCAATCGATTTGGGAATTATTGTAAGAATAAAATTACCTTGTCTAAACATATTAAAGACTTAAAGGAAGATAAGATTATTGAAAATGCAATGGAAAAAGTCAAGATAATTATTCAAAATCTTTAAATTTATATATTATTGTTTAAATGAATTTGAGATAAATCACATTTAACTTATTATTTACAGTTAAAATTAAATGTTATGGATATTGAGAACTCAAAAGTTTCAAAAAGTGTTACTTCATTGTTGAAACAAAAGACTAGAGATCTTCATTTCAAGTTGCATACATATCATAAGTACTTTGCTTCATATGTGGAGGCATGAAGTCATGTACTAAAAAGAAAATAAGTGAATGAAATTGTAATAGTTTGTGTGATTATTGATCTAACCCAAAAGTTTATGTTTGATTTTTTTTTACCTTAACGTTTGCTTGCATTAATCTTGTCATACGACTTAATGGTTAAATTGATATTTTTCTTAAATTTAGGAAAATGTGAAAAGGTAAGGTTTAGCATATTAAAAATGAAAACATCTTATAATCAAGAGTCAATGTCATTTATAGTTATTTAATATGAATATATAAGATCTATATTGGCAAGTAGTAATTTAATGAATAAACATTCAATTATTTATTATTATGTGAGAAGGAACTAGATGGACAAGAGTGTGATAGGATCATACTATATAAATTCACTCGTACGTAAAGAATCGATATCAAGAAGCAGAAAGTAATTATGAAAGTATAAAAGTTTGGTCAATTTTTGTTCAATATTATATATATTACTTATTAATATATTGATTGAATATTGATTTTATTTATTTATTTTATAATAAAATATAAGGGATGTTGAAGAAGTCTAAATTAAAGGGTAATGATTTCAATGCAGATGAGATTAATGATACAATACTAGGTACTTGTTGGGATATGTTAAAGGCCTTGGCTATAACTCCAAGCTGCATGTTTCAACCTCTATATATAAGACAATCATTAAAAAAATTCAAAAGGAAAATAACAAACTTAAGACTGCATCAAAAGCTGAAGTAATTGAGGGAGAAGAAACTCAAACTAAATTAGCAAAATATGATATGCTATTCAAAAGGTTACTTACTTAAATTATGATGGAAATAAAGAGGAAAGTGATGGATATTGATTCTAAATTCTAGCCTTCTTCTATCACTTCCTATATATACTATAATTTATCTTTACTACTTTTTCTTTAATTACAAAATGGATGAAGATGCAACTAAGTGGCCATCATACCCATTAAGTGATAGATAACATTTTAGCTAAGCATATTATGAATGCTAAAGTTATGTGGTGTTTGCTTTAAATCGAAGCATAAAATTAGTTTATAAATTTTCTCATAATAATTTTTTTTGACTTGAACTAAGCTTGTTATTTATTATAGGGGTATCAATTTGGACAAGAATTTTTTCTACAATATTTTCATATCACATCCAAAATATATTTAAATTTATGGTATTGTTCGTTTATAAACTATAAGGAATACTCAAGCTTTTTAATATTTTATGTAGAAAAAGTATCAACTATTTATGTTATATATTTCATTATTTTTGTTGATACAATTTGATGGATTTATCATTTATCGCACAAAATATAATAATGACATTAAACAAAATTAAATATGAGCATCTAAAAAATATTTATTCAAATAACAATACAAACAATAATAATAAGCAAAAACCAAAATAGAAGATAATAGAATTTTATGCTTTTTTGAAAAATCACAACAACAAAAATCTTGAGATGTTTTATAGAAAATGTCACAAAATGCTCATTACTATCAATTACACAAATTGAAAACAATTTTTGGCAACTTTTTCACAGAATCATAATTAAAAGATTATACTTATGAAAATATTAAACCATAGCAAATAATCTATAACTATGATAGCACAAGTCAAATAAAATTGGCTATATTTTTTTTCATTGGCTATCATCTAATGCCAAATTTTTTTCTCCTAATATTGACTTCTTCTTGATAAGTAGCTATATTTTATGATATGTATTTTATCGCTAATATCTTGCTATTGCCTATGAAATAGTAAATTTTCATATAAATATATCTAGCTACGTTTTTTAAAATGTTACAAAAATAGAATTGCTATATTTTATTTTTCCATCATTGATTTTATTTAACTTATTAGCTATACATTTATAATGTTTTTAATACGAAAACAATTCGTAGCTAATAATTTAACTTTGTTTACAGTCCAAGAAAATGTCACCTAAATTTTTTATTATTTTTAATTGGTGGCATTATGGGTGACAATTTGATAATATCCCAAATATAATGCGGAATTTTTTAGATGAATTAACTACAATTTTGTTCGTAACCTATAGTCTAGTTTATTTTAGTAATGAAAATCAACCAATTGCCTACTTTAATGGGAAACATAGTGGAGCTACTCTTAATTATCTAACTTATGACAAGGAATTATATTCATTAGTAAAGGCTTTAGGGACTTGATAACATTATTTGTGGTCCAAATAGTTCATTATTCAAAATGGCTATGAGCCTTTAAAGCATTTAAAAGGACAAGAGAAGTTGAATCATCCACACAATAAGTGGATGGAGTTCATCAAGATACTTCATTATGTAATCAAGCACAAGTAAGATAATGGAAACATTATGGCTAATTCATTATCTTAAAGGTAAGATTGATTTCTAACTTGAAAACAAAATTGTTAAGATTTAAGGATGTTAAGGAATTTTATGAAAATGGTGATGATTTTGCATCTACCTTTAGTATTTGTGAGAAAACTAATTTTAAAAATTTCTTTACACATAAAGGCTTCTTGTTTAAGGAAACTAAATTATAAGCCTAAGAGTTCTTTGCAAGACTTATTAGTGAGCATATAAGTGATTATTAATGGGTCTTTTTGGAATTAAAAAGGCTTTAGATATTTTTCTTTAACATTTCTTTTAGCCTTTCACACACACACACACACACACATATCAAGATATTGAAATAATTTTTTTTGTAATTTCATTATATGTAGACAAGTTATGTCTAAGGTTATGTTGCATGATTTTAGTACTCCTTTGTCAGTTCCTAGTAAATGTAGAGCTGATTTTGTTCTTTTGGGTTTACTTGGGTCCAATAAAATACTATATCTATATTATTGTTGATAGTTTTCTTAAGCATTTTATTTCATATAATAAAAATGAGGATGTAACCAACATAACTTATTTATTCTTTTGGGATATAGTATGGCTCGATGGTGTTCCTAAGAGTATTGTCTTTTGGGATATAGTATGGCTCGATGGTGTTCCTAAGAGTATTGTTTGATAAAGATATTAAGTTCCTCAATTACTTTTGGAAGGTTTTACAGAAAAATTTGATAGCTAAATTATTATTTTCAATTACTTGTCATCCTCAAGCAAATGATCAAGTAGAGGTAGTAATATGACTTTAAGTACTCTATTATGTGATATCATTCAAAAGAATTACGAATGAGCATCATATATAGAGTTGTTCATAATTAATGTGTGTAAGCTTACAATATTAAAGATTACTACGTAGGTGTCACTATTATTGTCATAATATAGTTTAGTGAATACGAGTATCATTGTACAAAAACTATGAGAACTAGTAGTAATTGTTTTACTATTATCTAATATAATAAATGAATTATTACATTAAAAACAAATATTAAGTAAAATTAATATTCTAAAATACCAAGCTAAAGCAATAAGCAAGACTAAAGCAATTAATTAATAAATAAGATTCAGATATGAAATCCTCTTAGAAAATTTATATGTTTAATTATCTTGACTCAATTATGAAACTTAGTTTTGGACTGATAAAAATTCTAAGTACTCCCTGGGAGGATACAGAAGTGCCACTTCGAAGTCATAAACAGAAACAAACGATAGACCGATGCAAAAGCATTTCAAAAACTCTAAACATTCATTAGGTAAATTTTGAGAAACTGAAGCAAACATACATTACAAATCATAAGTTCAGAAACCAACCTATATTATGGTTATTACAAACCTTCATAAAATTTAAATTCATAAATACATCATATACAAGCCAAAAATCAACTTAAAATTCATTTTTATCAAAACAAAACTTAGACTTCATTGGTCATTGCGGTTGACTCGTCCCAGTCCTTATAATCCTCGCTCTGAACCTAGACGAGACAAATCCACTGTGCTAAGCATATACATTAGTAAGTAATAACTAATCTATACATAAACTGACAACTAATTATACAGAATCATGATATAATAGAAGCATACATTAATAGTTTATCGAAAAGAATAATTCACACATAATGTATCTCAGAACAGATTGTACAGAAAATAGTTCTGAATATCAAAAAAGTGTATAAACCCTTCAGAATCAGAACATAATATCTTTGTTTAGATAAAAAAATCAAACATATTTCAAAATACAAAAATTAGATGATTGTTAATCCATCAATAGAAGTGGGTAATAGGACTTATACAGAGGGAGACTGAAGTCTTGATACCAACGTGTCACAGAGGGAGACCGAAGTCTCGACACCGAAGTGTCACAGAGGGAGATCTAAGCCTCATCATGGAAGTGTCACTCAGAGAATGACGTCTCGACATTGAAGTGTCACAAAAATAACTGCAAACTCTTTTAGGCATGCCTATTTACCCACAACTTGGACTAAACAGGTTCAAAAATAGAAATGTCTGAAATTCAATTCACATATCAATCAATGTTTTCATATCATGTATTCAAGAACATCACGTTCTTGTAGCTTTGCAAATCATAATGATCCAAATCAATAGCAAATAAAACAGTCAAAGTAAACTATCAAATATTACTTACTGAATTACTTACAAAAATTGACCATCTAAATTACTTACAAATACCCAAGGATTACTTACTAAATTTCTTGCGAATATTCATCAAAAATTATTTACAAAATACCATATTAGATTACTTATAAAAGCTCTCTTTTTTGCTTATTGCCTCGAAGTCCTGATAATATCTGGCAATGGTCGCTCTATACATTCCTCTAAAACTTTTAACACAAACACACATTACTATTATGCATGATTATGAAATCATTTATGCACATTCATTTATACCAAATATGTATGATGCATGTTCATGACAAATTCTCTGGTTTCTTATCCTTAATCTTGTCACATTATTAATCATGTGAAACCATACTCAATTGCTCAATCCATATTTATCTCACAACTAACTTTTGGGTCCACTTTGCTCAATTATTCACATTAGGAAGAAGAGGTAATTTGATAACACTTCCTTCTAGAAAGTTGTTCTCCTAAGTATTAAGTTTCTAATGATACTAAGTTCATCCATTTAGTTCTAAATACTGAAAGTTATACTTAAAAGATCTCATATTGTACTTAAGCTTTAACAGAATTCTTATCTTAATTTCCAATCAGATTCTGAAATTCTTAGTGGTAGAATTAGAATTCAATCTCTTCAGTTAATTTGTATTCTTAAGTCTCTAGTTTAATTCAAATCAATAATCATCTCATTCAAAGCTCTACTGATCGTGATATAATCAAAATATTGAAGTATGATTAGTGAAATATTCCAGATCATACTATTCTAACAGATTCCATCACTTTCATTCAAGCAGTCTTTTCCAAATCAATCTAGAAAACTATTCATTTTTATGGAGAGGTAGAACAATGTGTTAGGAATCTATTAGTTCAGTTCTCATGTCATTTGGATATCAGGTGAACAAGTTATATCGAATTGAATGACATATGTTCAAAAATAATCATTTTTCAGAAAAACGTACAAGTTGCTTTCGTGCAGATGCACGATCGCAACCCGCGACTTCATAAGTGAAGTTGTGATCCTCTTCTCTTCTTCACCAGACAACCTCTTTCATTTTTTTGTTGTATCTTCTATTGATTTTCTTCATTCCCACATCACATATTACGGACTTTTATATCCAGTACAACCTCTATACCCATCAAGTGCAAGCTTATATGATAATTCATGAAAATCGAAACTTACACAATCTTTCTCTCACTACTGTATTTTCCAGATTTTTGTCACTTCTTTATTCTTCATGTTAATCCATTCCTAATTCATATTCTCTGCATTTTCACACCCATTGCAACTTATCTTACATTAAAATAACTCAAAATTCAAGATCAAAATTCAAACTTCAAAAATTGTATATGCACTCTATGCTTTCTCTTTCTACTGCTACATTTATTTCCATTAAAAACCAATCCCAGATTCAACACAAAAAAGTACCATTTTTATACTTCTCCGTTATTGCTTCTAGTTAACTCAAATAATCTTAATCATAAAAAACAAAGCATATATAGCTAATCCAGTATTTGCACAATTCCAAAGTCACACCATTTTCATATAATGCATTCTGAACATCACCAAAGCTATCAGTTTATGCATCTACTCATTTCCAATACTGAAACATCATCAAATTCATTCACAAAACCCAGAAAATTAGAAACATCACTTACTTGATTCTTTAAACAAATTCCAGCTATGACAGTGAATAGCAAGGTTTTGTGGATGGAAGGAAAAGCAAGACTAAAGAGAAGAAAACCAATAGGTAGACTGGGTTATTTGTTTTGCAAAGGACAGGACTGATATAAAAATCAAAACTAGTATTAGGTGATGCAGATTCAATGACTTTCGGTGAAGACCAATAAAATTTGAAGAACAACAAAGAGCTTTAGTCATTTTGCCTTCTAACACACGTGCTTACGTGTGTTTTTATCCTTTTGACACATGGCTCCATACATGCCTTGTTAGAATTTTATGGGCCACATGTATAAATATATGTATATAGATTTTTATCTCAATTATAGGCCTACTAAAATGTGATCCAAGTTTAGTAAATTAATTGGGCCTACAGAAATATTAATTAATTATTAGTATGGGCCTGATGTATAAAAGCCCGTTACGAGCCATTATGGTTAATAGACCTATAATGGCCCGTTAGTCAAAACTGACTGTAAAAAGGGTTGTGGTTTTGATTGATTGATTGTTTAGAAATTTGAATAATAATCGTAAGGCTAATTTCTAACAAGTGGTATCAGAGCCTCATCATGTAGATTGTTTCAACACAATATTCAGTTTCATTTTTCACTTCGTTTTGTATGTTTATGGGAGTAAAAATGAATTACAGATTTATCATTTGAGATTTTATTTGTTTTGGATTATTGTTTATTGTTTTCTTAATTATAATCGACTAAGATAGAATTTTTTGGGTAGAAATGTTTTGATTTCTTGATTATCTAGTCTGTGATTAATTGGAAAACAAGGAAATGGTACTATCATCAAAAAAATTGTTTCATTCAGTTTAGAAACGAATTGTTTGCCTAAAAAATGATGAACTATCATGGTTAAAATCTGGTATACAATTTTTACAAACCTATTTTTTTACATTCGGGTCTTTTAAATTGGGTCGTCAGAGGTCAGGGATGATGACCGTTGCTCTACTGCAATGTCAGTTTCTTTGGCGTGTGCAACCATTGCTCTACTGCAATGTCAATTTCTCTGGTGCATGTACGCACGCACCAGAGAGACTGCACATAAACTGACTATCGTCAGTTTCTTTTTTGTGCATAAGACGCATCTTTTGGACTGCACATAAACTGTTTGTACATAAGAGGCGTCGCGTCTTTTGGACTACACATAAACTGTTTGTGCATAAGAGGCGTCTTTTGGTGTCCGTGGGAATCGAACCCATAACCAAAAGGCATGAGAGCCTTGCACTCTATCGTCTGCAGTAAGACAATAATTGGTGTGGGATAAGTCGTTTAGATTTACTTTAACAGTGGACTTATGTTTTCTTTTTAAATTTATATATAACCTAAAGTTTAAATTAAATAATTTTATACATGCATATAAAATATATAGTTTTCCACTGTTATATGTTGGACTAATGGAGGTTGACAAATTAAATCCTTCTATGTTTTGATAATAATAAAATTTATAGAATTGGTTAAAAAATAATTTCAGGTATTTGGATTGAAATTCAAATAAAGGATTTGTGCAAATCAAGGTTGACATATCTTCAACGTGCAAGAGATAAATAATGTTCAGATAATTCAAATCAACATCTCAACAAATTAGATTGAAGATTATGTGAGATATGTACGTTGGAGCTAAGTACTAATCAACTCTTAAAGTTGTAAGTCAACTATAGACAATCAGATCTGTCAGTTCGTGCCAAGACAAGTCGACTAGCATGTTGCAAGTCGACTATTAACAACAGACTTGTTAGATGGATAAGTGGACTAGTCGACTATCAGCCTATTAGTCGACTATTCGAAGAGCGGAGATAAAATTTTCATAAAAACGTTGGTACTAGTCGACTATTCCTTGAAGACAAGTTGACTATAATACATTAGTCGACTATTACTAGTCAACTATCAATTGCAGCTGAACATAATTGACTGTGTCAATTGATTTTAAATGGGAAGAAAATCTTCATACAACAACTAGGAGCATTCTACAACGGCTAGAAGAGTTTTACAACGTCTAAAAACATCTGGTAGCTTACAAATAAAGCATGGAACATCAAAGGATAAAAATAAAAAAGTCCAAAGCAAAGCATACTACTATAGTTCCAATTTATCATCAATTTGCTCTTAGCTTGTTCTAAATTGTACTCAG
>JANSVA010013948.1:0-15525 GCA_025504915.1 Erythroxylum reticulatum | reverse complement strand
CTCTATATCATACAAAACACATTTACAAATATCACACTTTTGCACAAATGTATAAGTATTCCCTTATGCACATCTACTTATATAAAATATGCACAATGCATGTTCAATGACAATTCTAGGTATCTTATTGTGATCCTTATCATCAAATCATTTAGATATCAAAATCCTTATTAATACCATTTGTAATTATAATTTGAAACAAAATTAAATGATGTGAAATCAATTTCATAACCTAATTGACCATTTCAGATTTTTATCACACACATATGGGTCAATTTTGCATAATTAATTTGATAAGGTAAATGAAAAAATTAGGCAATACTTCTTTCTAGAAAGTTATTATCCAATGTCTTAAGTTTCTAATGACACTAAAAACATTTAATTTAGTTGAGTAACCTGAAAGTTATACTGGAAATATTCTCAGACTGTTCTCATTCTGAAATAGCATACTATACTCAACTTCCATCAAAAAATTGAACATCTTAGAGACTAAAATAAAATTCTACTTCTGCAGATGATTTGTATCCCTGTGTCTCTAGTTTGCTTCAAATCAAAGAGCATCTTATTGTGATTTCTAGAGAAGAAGTTATGGTCAAAAGAAACAAGACTGTTTAGTTTGTAACTTCTCTCGAGTGCATATACTATCAGAGAACACTGTTTCATGATGTGACAATTAAACATCGGCCACCCATCAACATTCACGGACATGAGGGAGAAAACTAACAGGTGTGAGTTACTCATGGTGGTGAGAGAGAAGAGTCACGGGTGTGACAGATAAGGACAAAAATATGGGACTATTTGAGAACACCCTCAGTCAGACCCATCCCATGTTTTTCACTCTATCTCTCACAAATGTTCTTAAATGTATAGTATGATTATACAAGAGTGACTTTGACACCCTTTTAATGGTGATAAGTTATGACTTGAATGTATGAACACAGATACAGATTTTATGATTTGAAACGTATATCATATAACTTGTCAATATATGAATTGTGAAATTGAAAAATGGCTAAAAGAAATGTTACAGTGCCTGCTCTATTGTCTTGGTGGTGACTAGATAGGCATGCCTGTATGGATACAACATAGCTGCTATAGTTTGACATCAATGGGGTCTTCATTTGAGATTATAATGTCTCCATAGTTTGATGCCTTCAAGTATCCACTATAATGCACCAACATATACCCTGGAAGTATTACAGCATTTTTAGAGTGTATTAAGAAGTGAACATAATGAATTAATCACATCTATGGTAAGAGATATAATGTTACTTAATGTAAAAGACAAGGGTAAATGGATAAATTGTTCACTTCGGCATGGACTTACATTCTTAGACGTGAAATATGTATAGAAATTTTTTATATGTTTTCTTAGATTTATGAATTTGATGTAAGGGGAATTGATAAAATAGGTACTCTATAAGTAAATGGGATGTTTTTGGTTAAATTATATGTATTTTTGTGTTGGTCTTCCATGATAAGACCGACGTTAGTTGATTTGAGATGTGTACCTCGCTAAATGGATAGGTTCCACTGAATAAATTTCTATAATTCGGCTATATCTTGGCCTTTATACCTTCAAATTGCACAATTTTAATTAGAGATTAAACTAGAGACATATTTCTAAAACTTTCATGAAGAAACCGAAATCTGATTATGCCTCTAAGAGCTTTGAATTATGTTTTGAAGTTGAGTTATGGATACTGTCCTTATTTTCAAACAACATATAGTTTTTAGGGTATAACTCCTTATATAATTAAAAAAATTACATTAAATTTATTCCATTAGAAACTTAAGACATAGTGGAATGAAATAAATTGATAAGACTATAGGCTAATGTGGGAATTAAAGGAAGAAGAAGGACCAATATGCAATTTTCCTAAAGTTAACTTATGGACCAATAAGATTAAAGCATGTGTGTCCAACAGAATTGTAACACATGGCCAAATATAATTTTAACATATGGTCCAATATAATTGTAACACATGGTCTAATGGGATTTTAAAACATGGTCTAATAGGATTGTGTCATATGGTCCAATAGGATTGAAACATGTGTCTAACACTAGAAAAATCATGAAAAGGCATATGGAGAGGGGAGATGGACAACACTTTGATGGCCTAACTTTATATTTTTTCTCCTCTCCATTTCACCTTCTTCATTCCATCATTTTTCATTTGGTGATTTAAGCAAAGCCAAAGAGGAAGGTAAGGAAAAGCATTAGAAGAACAACTTTGCCAATTTTAAGGTTTGAGACTACACTTAGTTTAATCCCTCTTTGTGTGCATTTTTTAATGGTTATAAAGATTCATCTGGATATGTAATGATTTCTAGGATGATTTTTGGTGTTATTTTGGTGTTATCTTGCATAGAATTGGTTGAATATGATAAGAGAGTATTGTGTAGTGGAATTCTGTCTAGGGTTTGTTAAATTAGTCGCATTTTTTGAGTCACAACTCAGCCTACAGACCTAATAAATGTGTTATTTTAGTAGCATATGAAACCTAAGACATAGAGCTAAACATCTATAGAAGGGAATCTGACTTAATTCTAGCTTTATGGTCTTGAAAATCGGGATCAAAAATGGTGGACTAAGGTTGCCCTTATTTTGGAGCAGTTTGTGATATTTGCTCTATATCCAATAAGATAGGAGTCCAAATGACCTGATTGTTAGTGATATAGAAACTAGAAATGCAGAGGGACAAATGTCTAGAAGAAATAGAAACCTAGTTCTAACTTTTTCTATATACATATTAAGGAACAAGTAGTGGCATGAATGGAGAGAGAGTGTGTCATGGTCGTGACATTGTTTTCATTTTTTATTTTTACTGCATCTTATCCGAACCTTTATGAATGTGTATGAAAAGTTTCAAACACCTAGAAATAAATGAAATAAGACTTACCATATTTGAATTAAGTGATTGAACATTATAATATAAGAACGAGCATATTGCATTCCAAAGAAAATTTACATGTACGTAAATGATTTGTATGCATATTCATTACTCATATGTGTATAGTATGATTATACAAGTGTGATTTTGATACCCTTCAAATGGTGATGAATTATGACTTGCATGCATGAACATAAATACATATTTTATGATCTAAAATGTATATCATATGACTTGTGAAGATATTAATCATAAAATTTGTAAATCATTAAAAGAAAATGTTATAGTGCCTGCTTCATTATCTTGATGATGGATAGATAGGCATGCCTATATGGTTATAGTGCAGCTATTATAGTTTGACATCACTGATGTCCACAATTTGATACCTTTAGGTATCTACATTTTGATACCTTCGAGTATCCACGATTTGATACCCTCGGGTATCCACAATTTGATACCTTCAAGTATCTACAGTATAATATCTTCGGATATCCACAGCATCTGTTATCTACAGCCATAGAAAATGTGCAGACTTAACACAAAAAGAAAACTTAACAGCCATAAATAAGAAATACAGCATTTCAACATGAATAATTGGTATTGATGAGCATTTGTATTAGTTGTAATGATGAATTGTACTGATGTGCACTTATATTGATAATTTATATCAATGAGCATTGAATATCAATATTTGCCTTATAAATGTGCATTTTTAGTATATGGATAATATGTTGAAGGATATTTGCGTTATGTACTTTGGTTAAGTATGCCATCATTGTTTACATGAGAATTTAATATCAATGTTTTGTTCATGAATGTGAATTTATGGTATATGAGTTGTGATATTTCTGAATGTGTGTGCTCAACAGATGAATGTTGTCAGTGGTCATCCAATCAAAGTGTTTTCCCAACTAAGCTTTCAAACTTAGCACAAGTGTTAATCCACGTAGGTCCAAGTCATAGGAGTGAGGTACATGGAACATCTGTAGGGACCAAGGCCAACAAATAGAAGAAAATGTACTTTTTGAATATGTTTTTAGATAAAAATTATTGTACATGTAATAAAGAAAGGAAATTATATGTTTTCTTTTAGATTCTCATATAAAAATAAAGATGTATTACTACTGTTAAATGATAATGTTAAGCATTGGGGAGTTTTGTAATATGTATATGTATAGCATTGAATATAATTGCATACCTTGAAGGCATGTACAAGAATTTGGTTGCTATGTGTGTGGATGGTTATAGGCTCCATATAAAGGGTGTTACATTTATAGTTCGATACTTTTAGGTATCCAAAGTTTTGCTATCTTTGGATATTCACAGCTCCCTTTATCCACACCTATAGAAAATGTGAAGGCTTAACACAGAAAGGAAACTTAATAGTCATAAATAAGAAATACAACATGACAATATGAATAATTGGCATTGATGAGCATTTATATTGATTGTAATGATGTCCTATTATATTGATAATTTGTGGCAATAAGCATTGAATATCAATATTTGGCTTATAAATGTGCACTTTTGGCATATGGATAATATGTTGAAGCATGTTTGCACTATGTACTCTGCTTAAGTATGCCATAATTGATTACATGAGCATTAAATATCAATGTTTGGTTCATGAATGTGAATTTATGGTATGTGAGTTGTGATATTTTTGAATGTGTGTGCTTGGCGAATGACTGTAGTGAGTGGTCTTCTAAACTAAGTGTTTTTACCCCTACTAAGCTTTCAAGCTTAGCACGGGTGTTAATCTGTGTAGGTCCAACTCATAGGAGTGAGGTACAGGGAACATCTGCAGGGATCAAGGTCAACAAATAAGAGAAAAAATACTTTTTAAATGTGTTTTTAGTTAAAGATGAGTATATATATAACGAAAAAGGAAATTATGTGTTTTCTTTTGGATTACCATGTAAACGTAAAGATGTTTTAATACTATTTAATGATAATGTTAAGAATTAGGAATTTCTTAATGTGTATACGTATATCATTGAATAGAATTATATACCTTGAATACATGTATAGGAATTTGGTTACTATATATGTGGATGGTTGTAGGTTCCGTATAGGGTGTGATATAGTAGTACTCCAATAAACAAGTATTTTAAGGGAAATATTTTCCTTGTAAGCATTTTGCAAATGGAAGAAGGCAATATGGAGTTATAAAAGTTGGTGTCCTGGATGTTCATTTATTGTCCATCCATTCTTTAATTTCATTTTTCGGCTCTTCTCATCGAGAATTTTCTTTACCATTGACAATTATGTAATGCATCTTGATTCTTCTTTTGCTTAGTGAATCTAACCTTTGCAATTTGTATTTGTATCAAAGAATACTCAGGGAATCATATACTGATAAGACCAAATAAGCATTTACATGTAATTGAATATATCAGTGGAAATTTGTATTATGTGGTTCAAGGTTTTGATGTTCAATATGCACCATTGAAGTGCAGTAGAAGTTCTTCACTTACTTAGTTAACAACTTTATAGATGGTGAAATGTCAAAAATCTGAATTTACTTCAACGAGAGGAACAACTTATATAAGGTTGACTTCTTAAATGAAAGGAAGCACATTACACACTAGCTACTTGCTAATCAAAAGCAATATAAACATTAAAAATCAAATATTTTACGTTAATTAATACATAGTTGATTAGACTAATCATGCAAATTTTATTCTTCCAAACTTGAATTAGGATCGTAGTAAATGTTTAAGATAAAGCTCGGTAAGGATTAAGCATTTGACTGAGAGTGCCACTTAAATGGAGGGACATGACTTCATTGGTGGATCCAATTATCTTTCCACCATACTTTATACAATTACATTGAAAGGGTAAGGAGATTGGCATTTTAGAAGCATCTAAAAGGGACACAATGATTATAGGATTTGCAGTAGTAACTTAGGTAAGGGCTTGTAATGAAATGATTCAGTCATGATAGTTGCATTGAAATAAAAATCTATAGCTGAGTATTCTTTAAGGTAAATATTAAATGGACTTGCCCAAAATTTATATTTTCTTTTTGAATTTTTGGCTTTAGAGATTGAAGATTACGTGAAAAATGCTAAGTTGTAGTCTGTCTATACTACAACCATGTTATTTACAAAATGTTAAGTGGTATCACTAGAATTGGACTACTAATCATTATTGAACTATGGATTGCTAGGGAGAAAGCTTCTACAATTCGACACTGGAGACTCTTTAAGGAGGAAGAAACGTATATGGCAATTCCATTCTATTTTCTCATTTATAAACATGGCAATAGGTAGTTATTAAAAATGAGGAGATGCAAACAAGTTTCATCATCCTCTTACATGTATTAGAATACTAGCTCATATAGTCTTTTAGGGAAAATATTTTTCTGGAGGATCATTTAATGTCTTCTAACGTATATGGATCATTTTACTCTACTTCTACCAACAAATATGTACATATATTAATTATTTGTATCACATAATTAATGTCTTCATACGTGTATTGTTCTTCTTAGGGATTTCTTTCAGAGAAGCTTCATCTCTATTTTGATGTAACTTGAGATAAAAAGCTAAGTTTTAGAATTGAATTTGATAGTTTCAATCTAAATTCATATCTAAAACTAGGGTCCATAGAATTTCTAGTGGAAATTAAGATCACCATGTGTTATTATAGTTTTGATTACACTACTTCTACATTTTATGATAATCAACATGTTGTTTTTTTTAATCATCGCATTGTTTTTTTCATTTAAATTTGTGTGTATGCTTATGTTTATAGGTTTTAATGGCACAATATAGAAGTATAAGGCTTTTTCATGTGAAAATTTTATGATGGTGCCTGAATTGACATATGTTGTTGGGGATGTTGCTACATTTGACAAAATTGATGTTGACTTTGTTAGTAACAAACAAATAAATGAGATGGGAATGGAGTTAGGGTATGATAAAATTGATAGGGCATATTGTAGAGAGCCTGATTTTAACTTTCAGGACTTATTGAAAGTTATCGATTTAAATGAAAATTGTATTAGGCTGGCAAACCTAATGCAAAAACATGTGATTGTTGATCTATATGTAACTCATCATGTAGACACAACTATCTATGCTATTGATGATGATGACGAGAACATGGAGGGGCAGGGTGCAAAAGGGGATGAGAATGTGGAGGGAAAGGTCCAAAAATGGAAGAGAATTTGGATGGAGAAGGTGCACAAATGGATGAGAATTCAAAGGGAGAAGGTGCACAAAGAAATGTGAATTTGGAGGAACAAAGTGCACAATTTGGATAAAACTTTTATTTTGACATTTCACATGACCATCATCCAATTGAAATTGATTCAGAGGATTATGTTAGTCCTATTAGCATCGATGAATATCCTATTGAAGAGGAGTTAGCTGAAGCTTAATGTAGACCCAGCTCAACTTTTAGGGATAATCCTATAGAGGTTAGACATGAGTGGAGGATGGGAATGGAGTATAGGATTGCAAAAGAATTTAAAGATACTATTGTCAATTATGTAGTACATACAGGATACAATGTTAGTTTGAAAAAGTGCGAGAGTACTCAGATTAGATATGTTTGTGTGGGTGGATGCCAATGGGTTTTGTATGCTACATATATTACGAATGAGCGATGTTGGAGGGTGAAAACATATAATTCTAATCACACTTGCTTCACTATAAACAAACCTAAATTGGTTTCTGCAAAATTCTTGATGAGACATTTCAAAGATAGAATTTTGGAGAAACCTAATATAACAATGAAGAAATGGTGGAAGAATATAGAGAGAAGCTAAATATTTTTGTAAATTCAACCATATGTAAAAGAGCAAAGAAGAGATTAAGGAAAGGGAGAGCAATAGATTTTATTGCTGAATATGCAAAGTTGCAAAGATATATAAACGAGTTGAAGGTAAGCAATCTTAGGTTAACAATTGAGTTACAATTATCAAGAAATGAAGAGAGCTCATTGCTATAGGTAAGTTATGTTATAAAGTTTATGTTGTACTTTATTATGTCGTGTTATGTAGTATATTAATACTTCTTTATATTTTCTTGTATTTTGTTGCAGTTTAAATGATTGTAAATTTGTTTTTACGTCCTAAAATGAGGATGGAAGCATTTAAGACCAATTTTTTGGGTTGATGGAAGCTTCCTGAAGACAGAATTTCAAGGGCAATTGTTAAGTGCAATTAGTAGAGATGGTGATGGAGGAATGTAACACCCCAACATATACCCTGGAAGTATTATAACTTATCTAGGGTGTATTAAGAAGTGAACATAATGAATTAAGTACATCTAAGTATAGTAAGAGATATAATGGTGCTTAATGTAAAAGAAAAGGGTAAATGGATAATTTGTTTACTTTAGCATGGAAATACATATTTAGATGTGAAATATGTACGGAGATGTGAAATATGTACGGAAATTTTTATATGTTTGCTTGGATTTATGAATGTGATGTGAGGGGAATTGATAAAATAAGTATTCCATAAGTAAATAGGATGTTTTTCGTTAAATTGGATGTATTTTTATGTTGTTTTTGCGTGATAAGACCAAAGTTAGTTGATTTGGGATATGTACCTTACTGAATGGGTAGGTTCCACTAAACAGATTATGTAATTAGCCGTATCTTGGCAAGTAGACCTCAAAATTGGATAATTTTAGTTGGAGATTAAACTAAAACTTTCATAAAGGAATCGAAATTTGATTCTACTTCTAAGAGTTTTGAATTTTGTTTTAAAGTTATGTTCTAGCTACTGTCCTTATTTTCAAACAACCTATAATTTTTAAGGTATAATTCCCGACATAATTAACAAAATTGCAAAATCTATTCCATTAGAAACTTAAGACATAAAGGAATATAATAAATTGATAAGATTATAGGCTAATGTGGCAATTAAAGGAAGTAGAAGGACCAGTATGCAATTTTCCTAAAGTCAACTCATAGGCCAATAAGATTAAAGAATATCTGTCCAATAGAATTGTAACACCTGGTCCAATATAATTTTAACATATGGTTCAATAGAATTGTAACACATGGTCTAATGGGATTGTAACACATGGTCCAATAGCATTGTGGCATATGGTCCAATGGGATTGAAACATGTGTCTAAGGCTAGAAAATTCATAAAAAGGCATATGGAGAAGGGAGATGAACGACGCTTTAATGGCCTAACTTCACTTATTTAATTTCTGTATCTGTGTATTTAACTATGTAAAAAGATTCATTTGGATATGGAATGGTTGTTGGGATGATGCTTTTGTGTTATTTTGGTATTATCTTGCATAGAATAAGTTGAATATGACAAGAGAATATTGTCTAGTGGAATTCTATCTATGGTTTATTGAACCAATCACATTGTTTGAGTCATAACTCAGCCTACAGACCTTCAAATTGTGTTACATCTCTAAAAGAAACTTTGACTTAATTTTGGCCTTATACCTTAAAAATTGAGATAAAAAATGGTAACCTGATGTTACCTTATTTTGGAGTAACTTGTGATATTTGCTCTATATCTCATAAGTTAGGAGTCCAAATGACCTGACTATTAGTGCTACAGAAGCTAGAGACACAGAACGATATATGTCAAGAAGACCTAGAAACTCAGTTCTGACGTTATGTATATGAATATCAAGGAACAAGTAGTGGTACGAATAGAGAAAGTGTTTGTCACGACTATGGCATTGTTTTTGCTTCCGATTTCTACCGCATCTTATCTGACCTTTATGAATGTGTATAAAAATTTTCAAACACCTAGAAATAAATGAAATAAGACTTACCACATGTGAATTGGGAGACTAAACATTGGAATATAAGATTGAACATAATGCATTCCAAATAAAATTTATATGTACATATTCATATATGTATAATATGATTATACAAGTGTGATTTTGATATCCTTTTAATAGTGGTAAGCTATGAATTGTATATATGAATGCAAATATAGATTTTGTGACTTGAAAAGTATATCATATGAATTGTTAATATATGAATTTTGCTAAAGGAAATGTTATATTGCCTACTCTATTGTCTTGGTTGTGGATAAGTAGGCATGCCTATAGGTTACAGTATAGCTACTACAGTTTGACATCACCGGTGTCCACAGTTTGATACCTTCGAGTATCGACAATTCAATACCTTCGGGTATCCACAGTTTGACATCTTTGAGCATCCATAATTCAATACCATCGGGTATCTACAGTTTGATATCTTTGGATATCCACAACACCCGTTATCTGCATCCACAAAAAATGTGGAGGCTTAACATAGAAAGGAAACTTAACAGTCATAAATAAGAAATACAGCATGACAATATGAATAATTGGTATTGATGAGAATTTGTATTGGTTGTAATGATGAATTGTAAAGATGTGCAATTATGCTGATAATTTGTATCAATGAGCATTGATTAACAATATTTGGCTTATAAATGTGCATTTTTAGTATATAGATAATATGTTAAAGCATATTTGCATTATGTACTTTGCGTAAGTATGCCATCATTGTTTACATAAGCATGAATATTAATGTTTAGTTTATGAATGTGAATTTATGGTATATAAGTTGTGATATTTTTTAATGTGTGTGCTTAGTGGATAACTGCTATGAGTGGTTATCCAAACTAAGTGCTTTCCCTGCTAAGCTTTCAAGCTTAGCACAAGTGTTAATCCATGTAGGTCCAAGTCTTAGGAGTGAGGTATAGGGAACATTTGTAGGGACCAAGGTTAATAGATAGAAGAAAAAGTACTTTTGAAATGTGTTTCTAGTTATAGTTGATTGCACATGTAACAAAAAAAGGAAATTGTATGTTTTCTCTTGGATTGCTATGTAAATGTAAAGATGTATAACTATTGCTAAATGACAATTTTAAGTATTAAGGAGTTTTGTAATGTGTAAATGTATAGCATTAAATAGAATTGTATACCTTGAATGCGTGTACAGGAATTTGGTTACTATGTGTGTGGATGGTTGTAAGTTCCATATAGGGGGTGTTACAAGGCTCCATTGGCCTAGGCATTTGTTGAAGTGGAAAACACAAATTTATGGACTTTGTTCAAAATTTGTTATCATCTTATTTGAAAATAAAAGATGGTCAAGGAATTATAGTTATATCTGATATGCAAAAGGTATGTAAACATATTTGGGATTAAAGGTAATTATAAGAAATATAGTTTGATAACTTTTGTATTTGTTGTAGGGATTAGATAGGGCAATTGAGGACTCTTTGCCTAATGCAAATCACCATATGTTTATAAGACATATATATCATAATTGGTCTTCGAATTGGAAAGGAAAGGACTTAAGAAAGCAGTTTTGGAATTGTACTTGTTCAAGGTATTTTCAAGATTTCGTTGAACAACTTAAAAGGCTTGACATAATAAGTCATGGACGTGCTTCAGCGTTGCTTGAGTATCTAAAAGATAGGTGGGCCAAATGTTATCAATCATTTCAAAGTAAATGTCCCATTGTTGATAACAACATGAACGAAACCTTTAATAGGTGGATTCTACCAGCTAGGAAGAGTGCAATGATTAGCATGTTGGAGACTATTAGAATAATTCTTATGAGGAGGCATGCTGAGAGGAAACATTTTATTCTTGGGTGGAAGCATGATATAGCACCAAACATAATGAAGAAGTTGGAGAAAAATAAGAAAGAAGCAATCCAATGGAGAATTGTATGGAATGGAGTTTGGTTATGAAGTTTCAAAAGGTGATGGGAAGCATATTGTTAGGATCAGTAAACAATATACTTGTAATTTTCGAGTATAGGACCTACATTGATATCTATGCATGTATGCAATTAGTGCAATCCATCACTCGAGACAAAATAGACATATTTTGATTCGTGCTATTGAAAGGGTCACTTCTTGAGTTTGTATGAACATGTGTTACAACCAATATGAGGTAAAATTTTCTGGACTTAAAGTGAGGCTGAGTTGATACACATTGGACTGACTTAACCAAGCAATACTGTAAGCTTTTCTATCAATTTGTCTAACATGTAATAATTATAAAGTGTGTTTGTAATTTTTTTCTTCCATTTTTTAGGTTGGTACACCTGTAGATGCCCATATAAACCAATTTGGAGATGCCGACCTACACACGTTTGAATTATCATTTTAGTCAAGGTTTACAATTTAAAAGACATACCAGTATTGCTTCACAACATTTACAAGGTAAGCAAGTAAAAGGATAACCTCATTGACTTCATCATCTTAACCTGGTCTTACATAGTGAGGTACAAATGAAGCAAACATTAGCTAGTTGTGTACATACAATGTATACATTTTTGTGTTATACACATATGAAGGTAGCTGGATCTGAAGTTGAGGTAAATGAAACCAAATTGTTATACTCAACTTCTTCTGAAAATTCTCCCTCACTCATATAATCTTCCATCTAGAATGGTACTCTTTTATTCCTCCCTTCTAGTGAGCTTTCTTCAGATGTTAGAGCTTTCTCTCTAGGTGACTCACTTGAAGATACGCTAACCTCTCCTTCTTCTTCTTCTGCTACCTCCTGTTCAGATTCTTCTTCACTTTGATCATGTACGCTTCCTTCTTTATTACTATCTCCCCACTCAAGAATATCAAGTTTTGTTTCTTCATTACTTCTTCCCTAATCCCAGCACTCATTTTCTTCAAAAACAACATCTCTGCTTACATCTATCTTCTTAGATATTGGATCACTACAAGAAATCTGTGATTTATTGACGAAAAATGCTTGTATTCTATCGGTAATAATAATTATCGATGGAATAAAATGACAGATAAAGGCGTCGTTAAAATAGCCATAGGCAAATTTAACGACGGATTTTTTATTTGTCCTTCCGTTGGTAAAATATACTGATGGACAAACATAACTGTCGATAAATTGTACCAACGGGTGGTTTTCTTATCGGTAAACAGTAGTTAAGATAATCACAAAGGTTTCAATATTACCAACAGAAGAAGAAGGACAATCAGTAAATACCGAACAATTTATTGACGGTTTAAGGTATTCTGTCAATAAATATAATGCTTTTTGCAACAATCTTATATATTCCGTCAGTAATTAAAAGTAAGAAATTTAAAAAAATCCGGACAATAAATTTTATTTTATAATCTTATGATAAATGCAAAATTTCAATAGTTATGAATTATTTGTGCATAATAAATTTATTTGTTTATATATTTAATTTGTTTAAGTAGAAAGTTGATTGATGATATAAAGTTAAAATTATCTTAATTGATAATAAAAACATGACAGTGTACATAATAAGTCTTTGTAATTGAAAGCAAATGACTATAACAATTCTAATGTCCTAGTGATCAAAGGTACTCTGAGGAGTTACCCCTCCCTTTCAACTCCTACATCTCTTATCTCAGCTGAGCCATCTGCTCCATCAATGTCTGCACTGTGGTCCGAAGCTCAGTGACTTCATTGGTTTGTGTTGGTCAAGTAGACACTGCTATACTAGACATGGAGAATTGTGAATAACATGTGTTCGTAAATGAACCTATCCCGAATATCCTTCAACGACGATCCCTACTACCCACAACATTAAAATACGCCTGAGTCTCATCAATAAGTTGTTGCTCCTGAGACTGTCGCTGAATGGTTTGTTATATTTGGTCCTATTAGGAAGAAATGTTTACATTAGTAAATAATGCATTAATTTCACATAAATTCAGTTCTCTACATTGGCTGTTGACAAATGTCATTCCATTATGCTTCTTTATATAAGTGTGAAAAAATAATTGAGTAGGTGTAGGCCTCATGTCCATAGACTTTTCCTCCATATTTAACCTAAATTTTTAGATGTGAACTACACTTTATAAAAATTTCGGCAAACTTTCCTCAATTTTTATGATATTTTCCCCCTGTTGAACAAATAAAATCACTCAACATAGCCATATATGGCACCAGACATTTATACCATTATCATTATCTATAGTACAGCAAAGTAAAACGTTTACAATATAAGTGTTAAGTTTAGATACTTACAAGTCTCTATGCATGCTTGTGGTGGGTTATTGATCCTCCTGTATGTACGGGAAGACTCTCCTCCTGGGCCTCCACATCTGTTGGTGGAGTTACATCCTGAGATGAGCATTGCCTCAAGTGATGTCCATTACTCCTACCAATGACTCCATGTTTGCTCCAAAATATAAGGCGTTCGTACACCATCCTTGTGTATCGCACTAATAAAGTCGCGAGAATGTGTACGAACTCGCCTCTCCCACATTTTATGTATGATGGACTCAAAACTAGAATCCTAGAAAATTTCTTTCTGAAATAAGAAAAAAAATTTGAACTACTATAATGTAATAATATTTATCTAATTAGTGTATATAAATCAATATAAAAAGAAAAGAATCTTTATTGTACCTAAAACTCCTAAAAGTAAGATCTCTTTGTATCCTGAGAGATATTCTTTAACACATAACCTTTATGATCAATCATTTCCTTAAATTTAAAAGTCATATTTTTAAAAAACGGTCCAAACGGAACAAAACTAATATAAGAAGTAATTTTATACAATGAAAAAACTGATAAACCTATAACTTAATTAAAAACAAATAGTGATTGATGTGATTTCATTTACAGATTATTGACAATTGTTATGTTATTTCTTCCATCAGGTCCCTCAGTTCCAGGCTGGCAGACATCTCCTCCATCTAATCAAGTGGTATTGCATGATATATGAGTTGGGGATGGGGATGGTATAGCATGACGAGCAGTAGGCGATGCGTCATTTGCAACTATAGGCCTTGGAGGGGGAGAAGGTGAGCCAGTGTGAGCTGCAGACTATGACAATCCACCTTCACAGTATGTACCTCCAAACATACCTCTTAACCTAGGTCGCATTACCTCACATTGTCTCTTTGGTCCCATATTTTTACCTGAAATTCATTGTTTATCGAATTTTCTACAAATATAAGAATTTGAATTCAATATTTTACACAATCTATGGAAAAGGAAATAAGGCGATTTGTTGAATATCATATTTAAGTAAAAACAACGAAAATGAAGGTTAAAAATTGTTAAAGTTGTAGAACAAGAACAATAACAGCCTATATTCAATAGGACGCAGGTTGATCTCTAACTAGTAGGGAGTTTGTTTAACAAATTCTTACACATACAACAATAAATCAACTTTAAAGCTGAGTCTAGTGTATTACATCGATAAATCACAATGATATAATTAATTTGTTTGATTTCATATGATATGGGAGTCGATAAAGATAAATGAGTCCCCAATGTCTTGATTCCCGAGAAGGGTCCTAGCATGTTCAAATGCACCAATTGAAAGAGTGATACGTTTTCCATCAGGTTTAAGCTTTTGAACACCTTCTTGCAACAATATTTATGCTATAGCTAAACTTGTAAATGATACAGTAAATGAGTCGCCACTCTTAGTATGGAAGACTAACTCTCCAGATGAACTACTAGCAGGAAAAAATTTACCTAAAACACAATCAGTATAGAACTTTCTTAATGCATATTGGAAAAATGTTAAATGAATCAAAACTGGATATTAATGCATACATGAATGTCTAGATGAGGTTTGTAGAATTGACAAATTTTCCAAAAGAACCAATCTCCCTAATCCTTTATAGACCGTTGTGACATTGCTCTCGCCTTCCTCTATTAATTTA
>JANSVA010013938.1:0-15525 GCA_025504915.1 Erythroxylum reticulatum | reverse complement strand
TTGTCATTATTATTTATTATTAAGATTTTTGAAAGCATGGTTAATGTAAACAGTAAACTAGTAAAGTATACAATACAACTGTACAATATACTAATATGGACTATTTCATAAATTTAAAAAATTATTCAAAATGGTACCTGGTACCGATCGGTACCAATACAATTCCGTTCAGAACTCAATCCGATACCTAGCCTGGTACGGTATTCATAACTTTGCTCCTAAAAGGCCAAATGTTCCTTTTATGTTTTAACAAAAGCCTTTTACCCATTGGATAAAGACAAGAATGGTTTTATTCTTTAATATGCCGAAGAAAGAAATAATTTTTAAAGATTTATACATGCAACTTGTTTTTGGATTTAGATGAAGACAAAAACAATTTTACAGCTAATTATACATATTGCGTGCTTCAAGATTTGGAACCAATATTTTATTATAAATTATAATTTTTGTTTCTATGGAGTTAGCATAAAACCTATTTTATAAACAAATGGAATATTTGGTCAACTGATACATTTAGTTATTTCTACAAATTTTATATTCAGTTCATACATGATATTTCGGTACATGTAGTTTTAGCATAAATCAATTACACGTGCATTTAGTTTGTTATATTTTTTATGAAAATTGAATTCGGTTAAATAAGGTTAATATAATTAATGTTCAAATTGATTGTTTAAGGTATGTTCAAATATTGGTATAATTGATCTTTTATTAATATTGTGAAATAAATTGATTGAAATAACATGCTGCCAAAGTAGTCTCTCTTGTGTAAATTAATTTATTTTATAATATTAAGAAGGTTATGTATGCATAAGTATTGATGGGCCTAAAAGAACGCCAATATTTTGGCCAAAATATATATACACCTATGGTGATAAATATGTGACAATTATGAGGTTAGCTATCTGAACAATTAATCGATCCAAAGAAAGGTTAATTGTTTGACTTTTTTTATTGTCAATATTTGATTATTGAACCAAGAGTACCACTTGCAAGTTAATATTTCTATCCAAAGACTAAATATTAATGTTGTGCTAGGTATCTCGTGATGGGATATACCATTATTTGATTTTATATGATTATGTGGAATTTATATGAGCTTGTTTGTTGATTGTTTTGTTCTCTGTACAGTTACTACTTCTGCTTCTACTATTACTGCTAGCATCAATTCCATTCCCATGCTTATCAGCACAAACTTTAAGGCATGGAAAGAGAATGATATGATTGTTCTCGATGTTATAGATATGGACCTTGCATTAAGGACTAAACAACCTACCGATCTTACGGCTAACAGTTCCTCTGATGATAACAGGGACATAGAAAGGTGGGAACATTCAAATCTCATAAGTTTTATGTTTATAAAGCGTGTTATTCTGGAAACATTCAAGGGCACTATGTCTGAAGGGGTAAGTACCACCAAAGATTACCTTGAGGACATAGAAAAGAAGTTTGCTGAAAACAAAAAGGCTAAAACAAGTACAATTTTGGCAAATCTCATTTCAATAAGGGAAAAGGAAACATAAGGGAGTACATCTTGGAGATGTCACATCTTGCTTCAAAAATAAAGGCACTACAGTTTGAGTTATCTGAGGACTTGTTTGTGTATTTAGTTTTGATGTCTCTTCCTGCACAATTCATTTAGTTTAAAATTAGCTACAATTGTCAGAAAGAGACTTGGACTCTAAATGAGCTCATTTCTCATTGTATGCAAGAAGAGGAAAAGCTAAAGCAAGAGAAGATAGAGAGTCCTCATTTGGCAACTACCTAAAAGGACAAGAATTTGAAAAGAAAGAAGGATAAGGAAGTTGTAGGTGCCACATTATAAAAGAAACAACAAAAGCAACATAAGGAGATCCACTAAAAAAAGGAGAAGTGTGATTCTAGATGATTACATCATATTTCTCCAAGAACATGAGGTTGACATTAGCCTTGTGGAAGATGATCCAATCAACTTCCATCAGGCCATGCAAAGTTCTAACTCTTAAAAGTGGATTGATGTCATGAATGAAGAGATAAAGTCCATGAAATACAATGATGTTTGGGATCTTGTATTATTGCCTGAAGGTGTGAAACACATCGGTTACAAATGGATATTTAAAACCAAGAGGGATTCGAAGGGTAATGTAGAGAGATATAAGGCTCGTTTAGTTGTCAAGGGCATTACAAAAAAAGAAGGCATTGATTATAAAGAGATTTTTTCTCCAGTTTCATCGAAAGACTCTTTTAGAACTATAATGGAACTTGTGGCACATTTTAGCCTTGAGTTGCATCAAATGGATGTAAAGACTACTTTTCTCAATGGTTACATTGACTAGACAATTTATATGGTGCAACCAGAAAACTTTATGTTAGAAGACCCAAAGCAAATGGTTTGCAAATTTGAAGAAATCCATCTATGGGCTCAAGCAAGCTTCCTGTCAATGGTATTACAAATTTCATCAAGTTGCTTTTTCATTTGGTTTTGAAATGAATGCAGTTGATGATTGTATATACCATAAGTTCAGAGGGAGCAAGTTTATTTTTCTGGTTTTATATGTCGATGACATACTGCTTGCCAGTAATGATATAGACTTATTGCATAATGCTTTTTTTGTACTAGGGATACAAATACATCGAGATCACTCTCTAGGTATACTTAGGTTATTACAAAAGTGCTATATCGAGAAAATTATAAAGAGGTTTGGTATGCAGGATTGTAAACCAGGTGACAGCCTTGTTGCTAAAGGAGACAAGTTTAGGCTCAACCAATGCCCTAAGAATGAGTTTGAAACTAAAGAAAAGTAAAAGATTCCTTATGCTTGAGCGGTAGGGAGTCTAATGTATGCTCAAGTATGTACACATTTAGATATTGTGTAGATTGTTGGCATGCTAGGCAGATACTTAAGCAATCCTAGAATGGATCATTAGAGAGCAGCCAAACAAGTTATGTAGTACTTGTAAAGAACAAAAGATTACATGCTCACATACAGGAAGTGGGATCAGCTAGAGATCATTGGGTATTCTGATTCTGATTTCACTGGATGCCAAGATAGTCGAAGATCCACATTAGGCTATATTTACCTGCTAGCTGAAGGAACTATTTCTTGGAAGAGTGCTAAGCTGATACTCATAGCTTCTTCCACTATAGCAACAAAGTTTATAGCATGTTATAAGGCTTCCAATCATGGAATAAGGCTGTGTAATTTTTTCATTGGGCTGTGCATTATAGGTGGTATTAAAAGACCACTAAAGTTATTTTGCGACAATAAGTCAGCAATGTTATACTCCAATAACAATAGGAGCTCAATAAAGTCAAAACATATAGACCTCAAGTTCCTAGTAGTCATAGAAAGAGTTCAAGATGGTCAAATGTTTATTGAACATATTGGGACAAGCTCTATTGTTGCGGATCCACTCTGTTGGCCCCCAGTTTTTTCTCTCTAGTTAAGCATGATTTAAATGAATTATGGGGTTTTGATATATTTATTTTAGGGAGTTTAATTGTTGTACCTATGTTAGTAGGATTTATTTCATTGGATTGTTGAATTAAAGTAGTAAGAATGTTCAAGGGCATTTTTGGCAAGTTACTTAAGGATAAAGAGCCATAAGGCATGAAGGAAGGGCAAAATGGACATTTTAGACTCATTGAGGGTATAAGTGGAAGAAGAAATGTTTGTCTTGCATTTAAAGAAGAGAAGAACATGAGTGAGAGAGGAGAAGAGAGAAAATACGAAGAGAAGAGGAGAAGGGAGAAGAAAAAAGAGAAAATAAGCTAGGGTTCATCTTTTCTAAACTTTCTAGAGAGATTTTGAGGTTGATCAAGAAGGTCTTAATTTTTTGGTGAAGATTTGGTGAAGATTCAAGGTAAGGTCTTACTTAATTTTTTGGATTTTTGGAAAGGTTTTAGTTCTTGAAACTTAAGAAATGCATGGGTTTAAGCTTTCTAGGATCAATTTTATGCATATGTTTATTTGGGTCCTCAAATTGGGATTCCTATTAAAATGAGAATTTTGTCAATGTTAAGAAAATCATAGGCAAGAGGAGCATAAGGAGAGGCATTTTTGAGCAAGTCTTTAAGCAAGGAAATTCAAGGTGGGTACATGTTTATAATTGAATAATGAGCCATGACTATCTTTTTAAATTTAAGAGCATTAAATGATTTCAATTTTTTTGTGAACGTTGCATTATTGCTCTTTGAAAGATTTGAGAAATTTGCTATATGTTTAGTATATGAATTTTATTGATGAATTGTGAAATGGAAATGGAAATGGATTTTGAAATATTTCATACTCATGAAAAAAAAACAAGTTTTTGAAATATGCCAATTGGGGCAATATGCTTATGCCATGAATTGCATGATTACGTGGGTTTGGTTTGGTCCATTCTATATGTCAAGTGTACTTTGGCTAAAGACTTCTCCTGCCTGCCCACTAATGGCATGGAGCTCCTTCACAGACTCCCCTAAGTTCATTTCTACGCAAGATCATTTTGTAAGATTGCGACAGCACGTTTTGTTCATGGCCACATAGGATCATTATATGGAAATGTGTAGTACGTTCTGTTTATGGACCTACCCAAATCATCCTGTTATGTTTATATGCTCATGATATGTTGACAAGATTGACGAAAACATGATTTGTATTATTGTAAATTTGGTTGAGCATTTAAGAACTATGCATTTTATGAATTTTCTATGACACATGAACAATTTCAACATTTTGCTTGTTATCCTTTATAAACTATTACCCACGAGCTTTTAAGCTCAACCCCATTCCTTCCCATCTCTAAGTGATGAGTAAGAGGCCGAGTGATTCAGAGAGTCAAGGCATCACTCTAAATTCTGCATGTTTTATATTTTAAGCTAGATTTTGTAAATACAAGGCCTTTGTCGCATTTAAAGGATTATTAGTTCATGTAACTTTTGTATTTTTGGATTTTGAGGTTATTGATGTATTGTGGATTGAAATGCCCATTAAAGTTTTATAAAACTCTTATTGTTTGATGATAATGAAATATGATTGCATTTTTGCTCATGATTCTCAAAGTTTGTACATTGCATTTTCAAGCTTTCATTGGAGTAAGAATTTGTGTTCTGACTTCTGGGAAAACAAAACTGTATTGATCTAGGCTGAATTAGACAAAGTTATTTTCTTGTAAGTTTTAGATTATCTTTCTAGCTTTTCAATTATATAAAGTATGAAATTATTGGATATCGGAGTTGGGCGATATGTTCACTATAAGTTAGTAATATTGCATAGGATGTATACAGGACAACTATAGTAAATGGTGAGAATTGTTGTATGTGATGAATCATTTGAGTAGAGATTAAAGAGTTTAATGAAATAAACTTGGTATTTGAATTGATATGAAGTGATATTGCATTAGAAGAGTTGAATTTTGGAAGATTATGAGTGTTAGAATGGATGTAGGAACCATTGAGAATGTTTTGGAAGGGCTTATGTTTCACCTATATCCATTAGATGGACTTTAGGTCTATTAAACAGACCTTATCAGGTCTAAAAATGTCCCTAGCCTAGTCCATGTCCACTAAACAGATATTAGGTCTGTTAAACAGACCTTCACAGGTCTAGAAAACAACCCAAAGCTTGTGTATGTCGGTTAGGCGGAGGTGTATGTCTGTTTAACGGACATACACTGTACACTTTCTGAAATTCACAAATTTACCCTCTAGATGGCAAAATCTCTCTTTGGGGTCTTCATGAAATTGTAAATCTCGATGTCCTCTTCGACACTGTCCTAGAACAACCTTAATCTAACATCAATAGGGAAAGTTATACCTAATGTCCCAAAACAGGTACAGTTATAAATTGTGAGCTCATCGATGATTTTCTATAAGACATTTAGGCTTGAAGGGAACTTAAAATGTACTTAGTAGAGAGAAAAAATGAATGATATGTTAGGAAGATGATTGAGAACATAAACATAAGAATGGATTATTGTATATCTATTGATCAAACAGGAAAATTTTTGGGATGTTATGAAAATGAGGATGAACTGATGATGGATAATAAGAGTTTATTGAAACAATTCTACAAGGCACTACACTCACATTTTATGATTTTCGGATAGTTGGGCTCCGGAAGCAGGGTCCAACATCTTATGGTATTAGAGCAACTCCAGGTTTAGGTCTAGGTTTAGTATCTTATTTGGGCATTTTTGGAAATAGGTATCAAGTTATATGCACTCTTGACTGACATATCTTAGCATCCAGCAGCAACTGATCCTTAATCTGAGTTGTATGTGTAGGAGTCACATGTATGAGCAATTGTTAAGAGTTTGAGATGAGAGAATTAGTGAGAAAAATGATACTCCTTTATGATATGGGAAAATGAAAGTTGTGGATAAATAGAAATAAGAAATAGTATATGGGTAAATATGATAGATAATGACTCAATGTATTTGGATTAAGGGATGGATTATTAAATATGACATCAATATTGCACTGTGGTGATATATCCCCAAATGTGATATAGATGTGAATGTATTGTCCTGGATTGTTTGAGGATTATAAGGATATAATTATAAATGATGAGATTAGAGTGTACAAGTAGAATGCAATGAAAACACAACCTTGTTAAGATCTTAAGAAGAGGAAATTGGAACCGAAGTAGTTGTTTATTGCGACAAGAGTTATGATCTGTTGTAAGAAGATATTAGTGGAATTGAGATCTGAATTTCATAATGATTATGCATCGATAATTCTGAATTGATTAAGGAACATATGGAAGAAAAAAATGACAATAGGAAAATGAGACAAAAATAAGGAAAGAGTAAAGAAAGAAATATTGTCCAAGATCAATGGAGATCAAAGTATCATTTGTGTAAGATATAAATTGGTAAATTGTCGGAGATAAATCTTTTGACAAAATGGGATGATTTTGATGACATACACCTAAGCATATGCAATAGTAATTATGTTTACTACTTCATTAAGTTTTGGTAATTAGAATGTTATGACCTTGTAAGAACGATAGAAATTGGTCTTATTGAGGTATTAAGGATAGCTGATAATGCAATAATGATAACTATTGATTGATAAACATTGCATGAATAGTATAGATGACAATAGCAAGAAATCTTCTTTCGAAGAAGAATTTCATTGAATTAGGCCAAGCAAATCAGATAGTTTATATTAAGGATGATCAATGAAAGAACAAATCAGAAATGAATATGTAATGATTCAAAAGTAAATATTGGAGTCATATCCCTAGCGGAGACTCAAAGATAAAAGGTAGGATATACTACTGAAAATGTTTGTATTTTGTTTGATCTAAAGTACCTAACTACATGAGTGAATTTTTGAAAATTGAGGTAACACTTTTGCTAATGTGAGGAAAACTTAGATCCACATTATATTCTATGCATAGGAGATATAAACTAGATTTTGATGAATGTGTTACCAACACAGGAAGTTAACTTTGCAAATAAATTGAAATGTGTGAAGGAACTAATATGAATGAGCAAACATTAGAATAAGTCAATATCAAATATGAGAAAATCTAAAGAATAGAGAAAATCATTTAATAAAGGTAAGTCAATTGGGAAATTGAAAATAACGTAAGATAATGTTACCTCATTGAGGAATTAGTTATTTAAGGAATTTCAAGAACTAATCAGGGGCACATGGAGTTTGATAATAATTGTTTGAGTTAACAATCGCCCCCGACAGTACTATGGTATTGAAGATTAAAGCGATCCAAGCAAAATTTGATCAATTAGTTACCATAAGCATAGATAATATTTTGAGTGTATTTAAAAAGTAAAGAGAATTTTAAGGAATTGTAACACCAATGTAAGTTATATCGTTTAGATTTGGAAGTATGTAATATATATTCATGTTTCGCACCAGAGATTATAATGCAATCTAATGCAGCAAGGTAAAGTGATTTTGTATTCGTAGAGACAATTAAGCCTCATAAGATGATTAATTGATTTATGAATTGGAACTTGCTACAATAGTGATTTTTTGAAAGTTTGGAGACATTATAAGTATAGAAACATTTTGAAACATACAGATCATTTAATTTTGAGGTAAATATTAAGGTTATCAAACTAGTGCGATAAAGAGCAGAATGGAGTTGCATTTGGGACAAAATGAAGCATTAATAGTTATACTAAAAATTAAGATTAGTTTCATATGAACAAAGCCTAAATTGAGGATTCAGAAATTGTGAATCTTACTAAGAAGTTGGAAATGAATACTAATTTTGATTTTGAATAGGAAGAATGCTACTTTGTGATTGAAATAAGAAGTATGTGTACCGATAAAGATGGTTGAGGAAAGAGATTGTTAGAAAAAGCATAAATAACAACCTATAATATACATCCTAATAGGAATACGTTGAGATAGCATTTGATTTGTGAGTTGCCAACAGTCTTGACTATTATAGATATGCTTAAAGCTTATATTTTTGGACTTCATAGGAATATGAGATCAATGTAAAGCTTTGATTGACTTTAAGCATAACAATCATTATCGCAGTGATGTCATTAAAATCTTGTATAAGGCATTATACAAAAAAAGGAGTCGTTTGCCCTTACATTTAAAATGAATAAGGCCTAAAAAGGTTGAAGGGTAGGATTGATTCAAAAGATATTGTTGCTGAGTGAAATGAATCTGTAAAAGAAATTAAGTGATTAAAAAAAAGGGTAAAGGAGTTGGTGGATCAACACTAAAGGTATGGGGTAAAGTGAGATGAACATAAGAGTTAAGTGTTTTAGCACTATAGTGATGTGAATTATTAAGCGAAAGATAAATTGTCTCCAAGAGTATCACCGTGTCAAGATGTACTTACATTAAGTACAAGGTGTGCTCAGGTTAGGAAAAATGATTAGCTAAGCCCGATATGAATTAGTCTGTAAAATTGTTTTTGAGTTAGTGCTATTGATAAAAGATGTCTTAGATTCGTAATGTGATATATGTAAGCATGTTAAGAAATATTGATATGATATGATATTGGTGTTATTGACACAGGAAGTGGAAAAATTATGAGTAATTTGAAACATAATGAAGAACTAGTTAATAAAGTGAATGGACAAATAAGGGATTGAAAGACCGAGTGAGTCTATTGACTATGGTCATTTGAAAGAAATTATTTGAGTGCTGAAGTTAAATGGGAAACGGAGGAGTATAGGAGAAAGCATACCCCTACCTCTTGATCAGGCAGATAAGAATTTCGAAGAAGAAATTCTTTTAAGTTGCGGATCCACTCTATTGGCTCTCGGATTTTTTCTCTAATGAAGCATGATTTAAATGAATTATGGGATTTTGATAGATTTATTTTAGGGAGTTTAATTGTTACATATATGTGAGTAGGATTTATTTCATTGGATTGTTAAATTAAAGTAGTAAGAATGTTCAAGGGCATTTTTTACAAGTCACTTAAAGATAAAGAGCCATAAGGCATGAACAAATGGCAAAATGGACATTTTAGACTCATTAAGGGTATAAGTGGAAGAAGAAATGTTTGTCTTGCATTTGAAGAAGAGAAGAAAGTTAGTGAGAGAGGAGAAGAGAGAAAATACAAAGAGAAGAGGAGAAAGGGGAGAAAAGAAGAGAAAACAAGCTAGGGTTCATCTTTTCTAAGCTTTTTAGAGAGATTTTGAGGTTGATCAAGAAGAGAAAAAGAAAGAGGGAGAGAAGAGCTTTCTTTAGAGCTAAGAAACTCATCATTTGGTGAAGATTCAAGGTAAGACCTTACTTAATCTTTTGGATTTTTGGAAAGGTTTTAGTTCTTAAAGCTTAAGAAATGCATGGGTTTAAGCTTTTTAGGATCAATTTTATGCATATGTTTATTTAGGTCCTCAAATTAGGATTCCTACTAAATTGAAAATTTTGCCAATGTTAAGAAAATCAAAAGAGGCAAGAGGAGTATAAGGAGAGGCATTTTTAAGCAAGTCTTAAACAAGGAAATTCAAAGTGGGTATATGTTTATAATTGAGTAATGAGCCATGACTATCTTTTCAAATTTAAGAGCATTAAATGATTTCAATTTTTTGTGAACATTGCATTATTGCTCTTTGAATAATTTGAGAAATTTGCTATATGTTTAGTATATGAATTTTGTTGATGAATTGTGAAATGGAAATGGACATGGTTTTCGAAATATTTCATGCTTGTGAAAAAAACAAGTTTTTGAAATGTGCCAATTAGGGCGATATGCTTATGTCATGAATTGCATGATTATGTGGGTTTGGTTTGGTCTATTATGTATGTCAAGTTCACTTTGAATAAAGGCTTCTCCCGCCTGCCCGTTAGTAGCATGGAACTCCTTCCCTAAGTTTACAGCTACGCAAGAACATTATGTAGGATTGCGATAGTACGTTCTGTTCACAGCTACACAGGACCATTATGTGAAAATATATAGTACATTCTGTTTATGGACCTACCTAAACCATTCTGAAGTGCTTATGTGCTCATGATATATTGAAAAGATTGAAGCATACATGATGTTTATTATTGTGAATTTGGTTGAGCTTTTAAGAACTATGCATTTTATGAATTCAATATGAATTTTCTATGACACATGAACAATTTCACAGTTTTGCTTGTTATCTTTTATAAATTGTTACCTACGAGCTTTTAAGCTCACCCCTATTCCTTCCCATCTCCAGGCGATGAGCAAGAGGCTGAGTGAGTGAGAGAGTGACATCCCTCCGAATTCTACATATTTTGTATTTTAAGCTAGATTTTGTAAACACAAGGCCTTTGTCGCTTTTCAAGGATTATTAGTTCATGTAACCTTTGTATTTTAGGATTTTGAGACTATAGATGTATTGTGGATTGAAATGCTTATTAAAGTTTTGTAAAACTTTTATCTTTTGATAATAATGAAATATGATTGTGTTTTTGCTTACGACTCTCAAAGTTTGCACATTGCATTTTCAAGCTTTCATAGTAGTAAGAATTTGTGTTCTAAATTCTAGAAAAAAATGTATTAATATAAGCTGAATTAGATAAAGTTGTCTGCTTGGAAATTGTATATTATCTTTATATCTTTCCAATGATATAAAGTTTGAAATTTTTGAATATCGGAGTTAGGAGATATGTTCATTATAAGTTAGTAATGTTACATGGGACGTAAACGGGATAGCTATGGTAAATGATGAGAATTATTGTATGTGATGAATCATTTGAGTAGAGATTAGAGAGATTAATGAAATAAACTTGGTAGTTGAATTGTTATGAAGTGATATTGCACTAGAAAAGTTGAATTTGGGAAGATTATGAGTGAAAGTGATGTTAGAATGGATGTAGGAACCATTGGGAATGTTTCGAAAGTGCTTATGTTTCACCTATGTCCATTAGACGGACTTTAGGTCAGTTAAATAGACCTTCTCAGGCTTGAAAATTTCCCCAGCCTAGTCTATGTTTGTTAAACGAACCTTTACGGGTCTAGACCCCAAAGCCCATGTATGTCTATTAGGTGGTGGTGTATGTCCGTTTAACGGACATATACTCTACACTTTATGACATTCATAAATTTCACCCTCTAGATGGAAAAATATCTCTTTGGGCTTCACAAAAGTTGTAGATCTCAAAGTCCTCTTTGAAACCGTCCTAGAACAACCTTAATCTAACATCTATAGTGAAAGTTATGCCTAATGTCCCAAAATAGGTACAGTTATAAATTGTGCGCTCATCGATGTTTTTCTATAAGACATTTAGGCTTAAAGGGAACTTAAAATGCACTTAGTAGAGAAAACACAAATGAGTGATATGTTAGGAAGATGATTGAGGACATAAACATAAGAATGGATTGTCGTATATCCATTGATCAAATAGGAAAATTTTTATGATGTTATGAAAATGAGGATGAACTAATGATGGCATTGAAACTACCCTACAAGGCACTATGCTTATGTTTTATGATTTTTGGATAGTTGGGCTCCGGAAACGGGGTCCAACACACTCACTAAAGGATTACCACTTAAGGTCCTTTATGAGCATATCGCTCATATGGGTGTTATATCTATTCAAGATATGTCATTTTAGTAGGAGTTTGTTATTTCGAATGATTTTTAGTTATAGACACTCTTATGATGTTGGGCCCCAAACTTTTCTTTAATTTTTATTTATTTTTCTTAGAATTTAGTCCATTAAATTAGCAAGCATGAATAGAAATTAGAGTTATTAAATGGAGGATGTTGGAATTAATTAGAGTATGGTGTGGTATTAAAGAGAATAAAGGAGTTAGTAGATGAAATAAAAAAAGAAGGGCATAATTGGAAGGACTAAATAAGTGAAGGGTAAAATGGGACAGCAAGACAAAATTAGTCTTGAATAAAGAAGAAGAGAGTGAGAGTCGTAAGAAGCTAAAGGAAGGGAGGAAGAAAAATGTGAAAGAAGAGAAGAAGAATAGAAAAGCGTGGGAGAGGAAGAAAGAAAAAGGAAAAAAAAAAAAGAGAAATCAAGCTTTTTTTGGGTAAGTTCATCTTTCCTTTTTGCTTAGGTGGAAAAGAAGTAGAGAAATGGGTTTATGATGGAAATAAAGTGAAGAAGATGAGACCCATTTTGATTTTCATGGGTTTTTGGAATTAGGATTTGGTTTTTCTAACTTAGATGAACTATGGGTAGGTTAGGTTTAAGATCAATTTTAGCATTTATTTTTTTATTATTAAAGGTTTATGAATTTTCATTTGAATTTGGGTTGAATGGAAAATTGGTTTGTGTTAGGAAACGAAGAAAACCATATCCAAGAGTAAGAGGAAAGGCACAATTGAACTTGGAGAATTTTAAGCAATTAGGTAGGTAATGTACTTATAGTTATTGTGTGATTGGGAAAATTCTTGCCTATGTGTGTGTATATATAGATTGTTTAATTTTTGAATCGTTGTGAAGATTTGATAATACATGATGATTTGCGATTATGTTATACCTTGAAAGAGGTTATAACATTTTGTCTAAATGAAAAGAAGAAAAAGCATATGATGAAATGATTTGAGCATGAATATGTGCTTTTGTTTGGGCAAGAGTAGAACCATTTGGTTCGTCACGTACATGTTGACTAATGCCTTCTCCTGGCTGCCTGCTTATGGTATATAAACTTCAAAAAATGGACTCATTTCATTCATGGTGTAAACTTTGGTTTCTCCATTTCATTTCTATGAAACCCTAGATTCATTTGTTGTGCATTGCATTTGATTTGTGAACATGGTAAATAATTGAGTGTTGTGCATGAATGGTTGGATATATGATATGTTCTATATGATGAAATGCCTAACTTGAGTTTTTGAACTAGAATTGAGAGTGCTTGAATTATATATATATATATAAGGATACTCAATGTTTGATATGGCTATAAAGCTATCCAAAATAGTCACTAACTTATTACAAAAGTCTAACTATCTTGGAGTTTTCGATTCCTTGCAAGGATCAACGATCTTCTCATTCTGCACCTGAGCAGTGAAAATAATGGTTTGAGCTACAAAGCTTAGTGGATAATATATTTATAGCCATCGGTAACTAGTCACAAATTCAAGCATATGCATGTATATGTGTATATATATATATATATATATATATACCCATTTCTCTTCATCAACTTCTCTGAAGGTTTGCGCTCCTTTCTCAAATTCCATGTCTCTTCTGGTATGGTAATAGACGCTAACACAATCTTATGGTTTATAAACTGCTATGGGGTTCGTTTCTTATATAGACGAAGCTATATAGATATACACATATACATGCATATGCTTGAATTTGTGACTACTTACCGATGGCTATAAATATATTAGCCACTAAGCTTTGTAGCTCAAACCATTATTTTCACTGCTCAGGTGCAGAATGAGAAGATCGTTGATCCTTGCAAGGAATCGAAAACTCCAAGATAGTTAGACTTTTGTAATAAGTTAGTGACTATTTTGGATAGCTTTATAGCCATATCAAACATTGAGTATCCTTATGTATTTTGTTTAAGTTAGTGATATGTATGATGATATGTAAGTGAAGCTTGTATGAACTCTCTTTGGCTTTATTAATGAAATGAAGAAGTTTCTTTGTTGATGTTGGAATTATTCTTGTGGTTGAGTTGTTAAGTGTTGTGGTTAGAAATAGAAGTGCATGAATGAATGTGTTTTAGAATTTTGTGTTTAATGTTGGGTTTCTGGGTTTTGGAATTAAAGATTTCACCGCGGCGAAGTTAGATGTTCGTCGCGGCGATCCTCTCCAGAAGAGTGTTTTTATGTTGAATTTAGTGACTTCATTGCGGTAAGGTCTGACTTTCGCCGCGACATATTTTTTCCGAAGGGTTTTCTTACTAAACCTTGAGATTTCACCTCGGCGAAACCAAGAGTTGGTCATGGTGAACTTTTCTTGAAAGGTGCATTCAAAAAATTTTATGGTTTCGCTGCAGCGAGGCCAGACTTTCTCCTTGGCATATTTGCCCCAGAGGGTGCAGTCGCTCGCCCTCGAGAGTTTGCCACAGCGAAGCCAGGAGTTTGCCTCAGCAAACTTCTCCCGAAAGATCCTTGGAGATATTTACACAAATGTTTGCCGTGGTGAACCATTGCATACGCTGCTATTCCAATTGAAATTTGAATTCTTTCGCCTCTCCTCTCACATGATCCTTACCCAACAGCCACGAGTAGTCATCTCAGGATTAGTCACAAGACCCGAACCCAACATGTCTTGTATCAGAGACAATAATTGGAGTCCAAAAATAGGGCCCAACATATGATTTATTTGAACCTTAAAGTCTATTTGGTTGATAAGGAATAAGGAATTTGAACCAGTTGGAAGTAGGCATGTTAAGATCACATTACATGTAATTTCCATGCTACACATCCATGTTTGATCTATGTTATTCAATTATATTAGCATAAGTGACCATTGATAAGTTTAGTTACGATATGCGTATAATCAAAACCGCTTTGATCCTATATTATTATAATTGATGAATAAGATTGATTAAAGATGTATTTGGTAGTGATGGCAAATTTTAAGCTCATAAGATTATGGCATGATATATAATTGAAGGAATTATATATATATATGACCCAAGTGGGAGATTGTTGGATTTAATCCAACTTGTGGATATATATATATATGGAGATTGTTGGATTTAATCCAACGTGTGGATATATATATATAATTGCATATTATGAGCTATCATAAAGTTAAGCACGATTAAAGTGATCTATTAAGGTTAAAGGTTTTGGGCTATTTGACATCTAATAAAGTATCGACTTTAATGTGTAAAGACCCAATAGTCTGATATCTATTTTATGATGGGCTAAAATAGAAATAAGACCATTTATATAAGAAATTAGGGTTATGGTCCCCAAGCTATATGAACAATTGTCCTTTTTTATGTTCCATCAGTTAGAGAAGAGATGGCTCTTGAGAGAAAACAGATGTACATATTAACTTAGAAGAAGGATAACTGTAAGACTTAAGAATCACATTGTTTTCATGGATCTAGGTATGCTTCCGTAATAGATCTAAGTTGTAACACCCCAACCCCACTTGACCCGAACCCAATATCGATAGTGATATCCGAGTCCGTGCCCCATGAGGGTGGTGTG
>JANSVA010013903.1:2500-15529 GCA_025504915.1 Erythroxylum reticulatum | reverse complement strand
CGAGAGGAACCGTTGATGCGCACAATTGTCATCGCGCTTGGTTGAAAAGCCAGGGGCACGAAGCTACCGTGCGCTAGATTATGACTGCATGCTTCTAAGTAAGAATTCGGGATAGAAGCGACGCACTCGCTCACTGTCCAATTGCTGACCCTCAATAGGGCCCTTCGGACCCCCAAAGACACGTGTCCTTTGCAAACGACGTAAATATGCTACGGGGTATTGTAAGTGGCAGAGTGGCCTTGCTACCAAGATCCACTGAGATTCAGCCTCTTGTTGCTCCGATTCGTACCTCCGTTCAACTCCCCTGCCCATTTCTAAACTCCCTTACACATACAACACTTAAGAAAAACACAATCTCAGGTTCATCCACGAGGCTATGTCGAAGGGGGTGATATGATTCGTTATACGTTTACGATTCGAGATACCCAACAAACCAAGTGCTCGCACGTGAAGTGGGAAAATTTTCTCAAAAACACTTGTGAAAAATCTAAAAGCATCACCGATTGGCATGGTCACTAGGCACCTTCGGTGAGAAAAATAGCCCGTTGGGTAACTTTGCTAAAAAAAACAACCCGTTGGCACAGCCTTCACAGCCATAACAGCCCGTCGGCACGATCTTTAGGCAACTTTGGTGGGAAAAATAGCCCGTTGGCATGGTCTCTAGGCACGTTCGGTGGAAAAAATAGCCCCTTGGGTAATTTCTATGGGAAAAACAGCCCGTTAGCAAACCTTCGATAGAAAAAGTAGCCCGTTGTGTAATTTCAGTGGGAAAACAGCCCGTTGGCACACCTTTGGTGGCCAAAATAGCCCATTGGAATGGTCGCTAGGCACCTTCGGTGGGAAACATAGCCCGTTGGAACTATCGCTAAACACCTTGGGTGAGAAAAATAGCTCGTTGGGCACCTTTGGCACGGTCACTGGGCACCTTCGAGGGGAAACATAACCCGTTGCCATAGTCATTAGGCACCTTCGGTGGGAAAAACAACCCATTGGCACACCTTCAGTGGCCGAAACAGCCCGTTGGCACAGTCATTGGGCACCTTCGATGGGAAAATAGCCCGTTGGAATGGTCGCTAGGAACCTTGGTTGGGAAAAATAGCCCGTTGGCACACCTTTGGTGGCCAAAATAGGCCGTTGGCACGATCGCTAGGCACCATTGGTGGGAAAATTAACCTGTTGGCACAGTTGCTAGGCACCTTTGGTGGGAAAAATAGCCCGTTGGCACCTTCGGTGAGAAAAACAGCTTGTTGGCACACCTTCGGTGCCCAAAACAAGCCGTTGGCATGGTCGCTAGGCACCTTTAGTGGAAAAAACAGCCCGTTGGGCACTTTCGGTGGGAAAAATAGCCCACTAGCACGATCGGTTGGCACCTTCGGTAGGAAAAATAGCCCGTTAGCACGATCACTAGGCACCTTTCGTGGGAAAACAACCCATTGGCACGGTCGCTGGGCACCTTTGGTGGCCGAAACAGCCCGTTGGTACGGTCTCTTCGGTGGGAAAAACAACCCGTTGGCACGGTCGTTTGGCACCTTCGGTGGGAAAAAAATAGGCTGTTGGCATGGTTGCTAGGCACCTTCGGTGGAAAAATTAACCCGTTGGCATGCTCGCTTGGAACCTTCATTGGGAAAAATAGCCCGTTCGCACACATTTGATGGCCAAAACAGGCCGTTGGCTCAATCATCGGGCACTTTCGATGTAAAAAATAGCCCGTCTAGCACTTTTGGTGGGAAAAATAGCCTGTTGGAATGGTCGCTAGGCGCCTTTAGTGGGCAAAACAGCACGTTGGCGCAGTCAGTTGGCACCTTCGATGAGGAAAACAGCCCGTTGGCACAGTCGCTAAGCACTTTCGGTGGGAAAACAGCCTGTTGGGCACCTTCAGTGAGAAAAACAGCCCGTTGGCACGGTCGCAGGGCACCTTCTGTGGGAGACATAGCCTGTTGCCACAGTCGCTAGGCACCTTCGTTGGGAAAAACAGCCTGTTGGCACACTTTTGATGGCCGAAACAGCCTGTTGGCATGGTCGCTGGGCATGTTCGATGGGAAAAATAGTCCGTTGGCATGGTCCCTAGGCACCTTTGGTGTGAAAAATAGCCCATTGGCATGGTCGTTTGGCACCTTTGGTAGAAAAAATAGCCCGTTGGCACGGTCGCTCGGAACCTTAGTTGGGAAAAACAAGCCGTTGGCACACTTTCGGTGGCCAAAACAAGCCGTTGGCACGGTCGCTAGGCATCTTTGGTGTGAAAAATAGCCCGTTGGGCACTTTCAATGGGAAAACAGCCCGTTGGCACACCTTTGGTGGGAAAAACAGCCCGTTGGGCACTTTCGGTGAGAAAAATCAGGTCGTTGGCACCGTCACTAAGTGGTTTTTGGAACAAAATACAGCCAAACTATGGTTGGTAGTTTGCCGCTACGTTTTTCTCAAAAAGTTATAGGGAATCAAAGAAAGAATCACCCCAATCGGACCTCCAGATCAAAAGTTATGACCGTTCAAAGTTTTTTAGCATGATGGATGGTCGAAAAATAGCCCGTTGGCACACCTTCGATGGGAAAAATAGCTTGTTGGCACACCTTTCGTGGCTGAAACAGTCCGTTGGCATGGTTGCTGGGCACCTTCGATGGAAAGAATAGCCCGTTGGCACGATTGCTAGTGCCTTCGGTAGGAAAAAATAGCCCGTTGGCAATGTTGTTGGGCACCTTTGGTGGTCGAAAAAGCCCGTTGGCACACCTTTGGTGGCCGAAACAGCCCACAGGCATGGTCGTTGGATACCTTTGATGGTTGAAACAGCGCACTGGCATGGTCGATAGGCACCTTCGGTGAAAAAAACAGCCCGTTGGCATGCTAGCGCAAGTTCACGCTAGCCCCCTCGGGTGAAAACCAACATGTTCAACAAAATGAGGTTAGTAATGGGCGAGAAAATTCCCCCATTGCCTTGCTTCCTCGCAAGTTAGCCCCATCCCCCTGCACCATGAGAGGCTAGCGTCGAGGGAAATCTCCCCCCTTTCTGCCATGTCATATGCGCTTAGCAAATCTACATGTGCAAATCCTCCAAAAAACCCCATGAAACATCACAAAGTCTCCCTTTGTGATCTCCCACACCATTGCTTCAACTAAAAAGTATCAATTGGTCCCTTCCCCAAGCACCCAATCATCCCGCCAACACTTTCGACCAACCTGACATGCCACTTCTATGCCAATTCTTCGTGCGAAAATTTTCAAATGTAAAAACTGACCTCACCATAATTCTTAGAAGATTGTTTGGAGGCCTCCTCCAAAATTTGGTGTCATTTGGACTTGTTTTTGATTTTTTATGAATTTTCAAAGTTTACAGAGAAAAAAATCATTTACATATCAGAATTGTCTGAAATTTTAACCCAAGGTGCATTAGATTATTGTTAACATGTGTATAAAATTTCAGATCAAAATTTCAAGTATTTTTTGATTTAGAGGGGGTGTACCGGTTCAGACATTCCAATGTCACCCTGTGGTACAGCTCAAAATTGCTTAAATGCTCTTTAGGGGGTACCGTGGGTCTGCTCCTGTGGGCGACCAGGCTGAGGCTTGCGGCAGCTGACGCGACCATGTGTGGGTATACTCGATAGTGAGAAAATCGTCAGAAATAAGCCCTAGTCGGTCACAAAAAGTGAGTTTTTCATCGAAAACTCCCTAGTTATAGCCTTACCCCCTGGAGGTTATGATCGACACGGTCGGGGCTGCGGGCACTTTTTGCGGCCATGTGCAGGCTCAATCGGTAGCTAGAAAATAAATGGAAACAAGCCTAAATGGGGCACAGATTGTTGGTCCCTCATCGAAAACTCGCCAAATATAGCCTCGCACGCTATGATCGGCACTGTAGGGCAAATAGGTTGGGGCCATGAGCACTTGTCACGGCCATGTGTGGCATACTCGGTGGTGAAAAATTCAGCAAAAATAGGCCTAAGTTGGTCATGAATTGTCTGTTTCTCATCGAAAAATCGCCGATTATAGCCTCGTAGGTTATGAACAGCATCGTTGGTGCTGTATGTGGCCAACGACTACGTCTGAAAGCATTATGCTTGGGTGAACTTTGTGGGTATCTAATGCTACAAATAGGCTTTATCAGTGTGGGTTTTCCAGCCAGTTTTAATGCGTTGGATGTTCATGGGCGAGTCTTGGCGTGCGTGATGCACCACTGATCGGGCACCGAAGGGTATTTTGGCTGCGATCAGAGAGGCGTTTTGTTGCTTAGCTGGTTCGAAGGAGGGGTGACATTTTGGTGACCTAGGTACTGTATGGTGCTCGGTGATCACCCGATAGCATCATGCGCAAGGAATCATCGATGATGCATCCTCTTTGCTGAGTCGGTTTTGACACGTGGTTGCTGTTTGGCAGATCCGATCGTGGGGGTCATCCTCCCGCACTGTCCACTAGGATATATTTGGGAGTGCCGAAGGGTTAGCTTGTTGATAAGGATAGGCGAGGCATTCAATCACTGAACTGTGACGTATCTGGGAATGCTGAAGGTACGTGCGAAAGCATAATGCTTGGGTGAGCTTTGTGGGTATCTAATGCTACGAATGGGCTTTATCGGTGTGGGTTTTCAAGCCAGCTCTGGTTTGTTGTATGCTCATGGGCGAGTCTTGGCGTGGGTAATGCACCGCTGGTCGGGCACCGACGAGCATTTTGACCGCAATTGGAGAGGTTTACGGTTGCTTAGTTGGTCCGAAGGCGGGGTGGCATTTTGGTGAACTAGTTACCGTGTTGTGCTTGATGATTACTCGGATTGTGGGTTTTTTCTCGGGCATCACTCGATAGCATCATGTACAAGGAATCGTCGATGATGCATCCTCTTTGCTGAGTCAGTTTTGACGCGTGGTTCTTGTTTGGAAGATTCGATCATGGGTGTCATCCCCCTGCTCCGTGCACGAGGACGTATCTGGGAGTGTCGAAGGGTCATCTTGTTGATAAAAATAGGCAAGGCATTCGATCACTGAACCGTGACGTATCTGGGAGTGCCAAAGGGTTGGTTCGTTGATAAGGATTGGCGAGCCATTCAGACGTTGAATTGGTCTTAACTTTTGATAGTGATACTCAAATTGTTGGAATATCGGTTGTCCCTTGGTATTAAATTCTCGCGCTCCACGATGCAAGCACGGTTTTGTCCGGCTACTTCTTGTGCTTTAATTGATGCACTTGCGCATGTCGGGCCGTGATGGGCTGGATGGAATTATTGCCTAGTGTACGTAAAGCGCATGAGTGTTGTTCGGATTGCACGGGGAGACGGGCTCCATGCTGATTGCATCAAACCATTTTCTTTCTTTTCGCTTCATTTGTTGCTCGCTTTCCTTGAGCTAGTTGGGATTCGGTCGGTTTCCTGTGTTGGGTACCTATATCAGTGGAATTATTTTTTTCTGGACAATTGTTTTCACCTTGCATCTGTGTGGATGTAGGGTGGGACCATGTAGCGACCTTCGTGTCCCAGGCATGCCTCGGTTGAGGGAGCTGTGGTCCACGGTTGGGCTGTTAGTGTTCTTGGATATGGTAAGCTTGGTGGGCGGAGAAACCCTCCTTAAGCCCGACAGCATAGCTCTGTCCTTTGACTCGAACGACGGTCACATCCGTTCTCGACGCCTACCAGGGCGATCATGCAGGGAAGCGGCATCGTTGAGGAATGCTACCTGGTTGATCCTGCTAGTAGTCATATGCTTGTCTCAAAGATTAAGCCATGCATGTGTAAGTATGAACTATTTCAGACTGTGAAATTGCGAATGGCTCATTAAATAAGTTATAGTTTGTTTGATGGTACCTGCTACTCAGATAACCGTAGTAATTCTAGATCTAATACATACAACAAACCCTGACTTCTGGAAGGGATGCATTTATTAGATAAAAGGTCGATGCAGGCTCTGCCCGTTGCTATGATGATTCATGATAAGTCGACGGATCGCACGACCATCATGTCGGCATCACATCATTCAAATTTCTGCCATGCCGGAAGCACATCATTCAAATTTCTGCCCTATCAACTTTCGATGATAGGATAAAGGCCTACTATTAGACCCCTAAATTTAGTTTGCGAGATCGTGCGAGTGTTGGCAAGCCTTAGCCAATGCTTGGCACGTAAGTTGGCACAAGGAAGGCGTGTTGATGAGGAACAAGGCAAAGTCTTGCGAGTTGGCGAGCAAAACCCGAGGAACTTGAGAATTAGGCGAGAGATGCAGGAAGTATCGACAAAGATCTCTAGAGTACGTGAGATTCAATATGCGTGGTCACGCGTAGGTGCGTATTGGCAGAAATCTTCGACGAGATGTGAGATTTGGATGTGAGGCAGTGCGGAGTTAGGAAACTAAGTCTTGTGAGACCCGAGAGTGCGCGATAATGTGCAAAGATGTATGAGACTCGCAAGGATGTGCGAAGGCATGCAAGCACGATGAGGTGCACAAAAACACTTAATTTCGGTGAGGTAGGACGAAGGTATGTAAATGGGCCAGGTTTTATACTAACTCGGATTGTGACTTGTGACTTAGTCATGGAGCGACGAGACTACACCATAAGGGAGCTTAATCATGGAAGATGGACTTATCCATGGACGTGCATTGATGGACTTATGTGCAGATAGCTTTCACTAAGGCAAACATAGGTGAGTAGGATCAGACTTGGTGCGTTTTGACCGTATCTCTGTGCGTTTTCTTGTTGCCTATATTCTTTGTTGATTCTATGTTGTTTCTTCGAGTGTGTACGAGGTAAAAACTTCGAGGGTGGGGAAAGGCTGAGTCTTACTTTAACAGATCTAAGTGAGACTGCCGTGTTAAGGGTGTGAGCGAGCAAACTTCGGGTGTAAGTCCGAGTCTCCAAGGTGACCTTTGTAACAACTGGTATCAGAGCCAAGTTTGGAATGGCAGTAGGCAACTTGACAGAGCGAGTGTCTAGGTTGGAGACACACCTTGGACCTATTCCTCAGGGGGAGGAAGAAGTCACTTCTCACAGTACTTGTTTGGAGATGTTGGAGGCGAGGATCCAACAGTTGCAACAACAGATAGTGGATTTGTTGAAGGAACAAGAGGAGTCCCAGTTTGAGCTCACTGTACTGAGGTGTGTCGTTGCGACACTTGATGTAGAGCAAGGTGAAGGATTAACATCGCAACTTTCTTCTGTGAAGGTACGTGAACCAAGGGTGTTCGAAGGCGTGTAGGATGTCAAGGTGTTGGAGAACTTCTTGTGGGATATGGAGCAGTACTTTGCGGCTGCTAGAGTATCTGACACTGATAAGGTCAATGTAATGGCCATGTACTTAGATGGGGATGCCAAACTCTGGTGGAGGACGAGGACTTCTGCGAAGATCAGCGCGGGTAGAACTCCCGTAGATACATGGGAGCTCATGAAGAAGGAGTTGAAAAATCAATTTCTTCCCATAAACACTTTTTGGCTCGCTAGGGATGCCTTAAAGAAGCTAACGCAGGATGGATCGGTAAGGGATTATGTGAAATTTTTTAGTTCTCTCTTACTTGATATTGAAAATATGTTAGACGAGGACAAGCTCTTCAACTTTTTGTCCAGGTTACAACCATAGGTGCAAATGGAGTTGCGGAGGCAAAATGGGAAGGACGTGGTTAGTGCAATCGTGGCCGCTAATGCCTTGGTGGACTTTCGGCCGATGAAAGAAACTAAGGTAAACTCCTCTAATTCTACGAAGGGCAAAGGCCATGATCAACAGGAGAATACCGAGGGGAAAAAGAAAAAGGATTCCAAGAAGGGAGACTTGAAGTCGAAAAGCAAGCAAAATGGTGGGTCTGAGAGTTGGGAGACGTCCTCCAGAAAGGGAAAGGTTGCTTGTTATCTATACGGTGGATCACATTATGCAAGAGAATGTCCAAGGAAAGAGAAGATAAGCGCCCTGATTGCTGAAGAAGAGGTAGAATCTTCAGACAAGGAGGCGCTAAATCCGATTGTGATGTTGAATGCGGTCAGTAAAGAACCCAATCCTTATGATGAACTGATGTATGTGAAGATACAGGTTAATGGGATAGAGGTGACCACGATGGTGGATACAGGTACATCACATTCCTTGGTAGTGGAAAGTATGGTGCACAAGTTGTGGCTTAAAATATCCAAGACCCCTACGAAGGTAAAGACCCTGGCGGGTAAGGCACAAGCGGTGATGGGAGCTGCTTACAACGTCCCAGTGAACATAGGGAGCTAGAGTTCCAGGATGAATTGCATGGTCATACCACTTGAGGATTTTGAGTTGATATTAGGGATCGATTTCCTTAAGGCAGCAAAGACAGTGCTGTATCCAAGTTTGGGAGGTATGATGATTATGCATGGTGAAAATTCCTTCTTTATTAATTGTTGTAGATTTGTTGGTGGGACGAAAGAGACTACGACACTAGTAGCACATATGTCAGCTATGATCTTTGGAAAGGAGCCGAACCATGCTCGAGAAAACCTGAAACAAAAGACAGGTAAGGAGCAAATAGTTGCCAAGATCGCGAAGGATCAAGGTGACGAGGAAAGCTTAGCTGGTCGAGCTCTTCTCAACATGTCTTTGGCGAGCGTGGAGAGCCTTGAGGAGGCGAGTCCAAATGGAAGCAAAGATAACCCCGATGTAGTGGGAAAATGGTATGTGGGTTAAATACCAATCGATATGAAGACTGGATACTGTCTTCAAAAGTTGAATAAGAAGTCTTCGAGGGAATCGTTTGTGGAGGAGTGCCTACAGATTATTTCAACAAGGGCGTTGAATTCTTCTAGTGGGGGTGGTTTGTTAGAACCCTAGGTTTAGTCTGCAAGATCGTGCGAGTGTTGGTGAGCCTTGGACAATGCTTGGCACATAGGTTGGCACGAGGAAGGCGTGTTGATGAGGAACAAGGCAAAGTCTTGCGAGTTGGCGAGCAAAACCTGAGGAACTTGCGAAGTAGGCGAGGGATGCGGGAAGTATCAACAAAGATCTTGAGAGTAGGCGAGATTTGTTATGCGTGAGCATGCGTAGGTACGCATTGGTGAAAATCTTCGACGAGACGTGAGATTTGGATGCGAGGCCATGCAGAGTCAGGAAACTAAGTCATGTGAGACCCGAGAGTGTGCGAGAAGGTGTAAAGGTGTATGAGACCCACAAGGATGCATGAAGGCATGCGAGCATGATGAGGTGCACAAACACTTAACTTAGGCGATGAAGGACAAAGGTATGTAAATGGGTGAGGTTTTATACTTACTCGGATTGTGACTTATGACTTAGTCATGGAGCGACGAGACTACACCATGAGAGAGCTTGATCATGGAAGATGGAATTATCCATGGACATGCATTGATGGACTTATATGCGGATAGCTTTCACTAAGGCAAACATAGGCGAGTAGGATCAGACTTGGTGCGAATTTTGGTAGAGCATTGGACCTTGTGGAGATTGACTCGACCCAAGCTAAGGACTTGTCTATGCTCTATGAGGTGGTTACTTTTTGCCTTTTGTTGGAAGAACATCCATTCAGCATCCTGAAGGAAACACGCTTGCTTCCGTCAAAGGTTAACCAGGTTCTGTAATTCTTCGTTATGAGGGGAGTGAAGGAGATCTTGATAGGCCTGTTGAAAGGCTTCCTGTGCTGGATGTACTCTGGTCTTAATATGCCAAAAGCTTCTTTGTTCAGGAGTCTCAGGGGTGCTTTAAGGGCTTTCAACTTGGCACAAAGGGTGAATTGGCCAGAACCAGCTATATTCATCTCGCAAGTAGAAGCAACAATCTCCTGAAAAAGAGGGTGGGTGATCCACATATTAAAAATTTTGAAAGGCTTGTTGCCGTAGGTCTAGTGGTGATGAAAGTGAATTATCATGGGACAGTGGTCCGAGTCACTCATCATAGGTAGGAAGGTAACCAGACAGTGTAAATCTAGGGCACTCCAAGCTGGGTTAATCATGGCATGATCAAGTTTAGCTAGCCAGTGATTTTTCTGCCAAGTGAAAAATTCCCCTTAGGAAGGGGTGTCCTCAAACCCAAGATCTAGCCGAAAGTCTTGGAGATCTTTCAACATATAAGCAGAAGGAGGGTGGCTTCCTTTGCGCTCACTGGGTAGGCAAACACAATTAAAATCACCAATAATCAGCCATGGAATTTGCTAGGCCACATTTAGGCCCATAAGCGTTTGCCATAGCTCCCGTCGTTTAGTAACTCTATATAATCCATATACACAAGACACTAGAAATGAAGCTTTAGTTGTATTATTACGAATACTGCAATGTATAAACTGCTCACCTTCAGCTATAACATTGCAGGTATAGTACAAAGGATCCTAGGCCACAGCCATACGCCCCCTGAAATGCAGTCAAAATTATGTGTAAAGAGCCAGCCAGCAAACTTATTATGCATAAAAGTTTCCAGTCCTCTTGCGTCAAGTTTAGTTTCGAACAAACACATAAATCAATATTTGTGTTGCCTAGTTAAAAGGCGAACACTATGTTGTCTCGAGGGTTTGTTTAGCCCTCGGACATTCCAACTGAGAAAAGTCATTTCAGAAGTGAGGAGGGGCCAACCCTTCCCTCGTTCCTGCACTCAATAGTAGTGCCATCAGCCTTCTCAACAAACTTCGATTTAGAGGAGTTTCTATCAGGTATGCGACGTGTGGCCATACCTGGACCTTTAGGGAGGGATGGCTCTCTAGAGAAATCCCCACCCTTATTCCCCTTAGTAGTTTTCCGAGATGGGGGATCCTCTAATTTCCTCAATGCTTCCCCGGTACTAATGGTAACAAGAGAACCCAGTATGGATGTGGCTTTCGTAGAAGTCTGAAGTTCGTTACTAGTGCTCTAGTCTTCGAATGCAGGGGGGAGAAGGTTTTTAGATTGCACTTGCCCATTTTGCAATACACCATCCTTGGGAGGTTGTCCAATCTGATTGATCATAGGTGTAACGGTTGTGTCTCCAACTCTCAATACGGGAGGTGCACTTGGGACCACTAGCGCTGGGGTAGGGGCAGGGGTCTGTGGGCTGTCTCTCAAAGGGGTGAAATCAGTGGTTTGGCAGGCTATATGCTGTGGCTGGGATGGTGTCCCTGAGTTGTCCTCAACACGATTGGTAGCTTCCACATGAGCCCTTTCAGGTTTCTTTAGAGCTCTATCGCCATGGAGTTTACAGTCTGATGGGAGATGACCAAGTCATTGGCAGGTACTACAAAAAGGTGGGTAGGATTCATAAAACACCAGTTGGCTATAACCAGGTCCTTTTAGCAATTGGACCTGAAAGCTAGTTATCGGTGGTTTGGAGACATCCACCTTTACCAATAACCGAACATAACCAATGCAGGAGCGTTGACCAGTAATTTGATCAGTGCAGATTGGCTTTCCTACCCGAGAGCCAAGTTTTGGGAGAGCTTCTTCATGCCAAAAATCCAATGGAACATTAGGTAATTTAATCCAGATGGGGATTTTGGTAAACTCATCATTACTGAAAGCAAAACCTTGATTCAACATTTTAAGCATCGAGGTTTTACCATACAGGATATAGGGACCACCTATGAGAATACTGGTGTGATCCTCTTCACTTTCAAAGCGAAAGATAAGCCACCCCTGATTATGAGGGAGGATGCGACACTTTACACCCCATTGCCAATCAACCCCTCTACTACTTTCATACCTGGGAAACGACCAGTAAAGCAACCAACCAAGCAGAATCCCCAAGCTTCCTCAATTGGTTGGAAATCAGCCAGAGTCATTTGAACAACATCTTCTACCTGTTTAGGAGCTAGCTGAAGACCTTTATTCAGTACTTGGTTGGACTTAAAAAGACTCGCGTAAGATGGTTTAGAGGTTTTTGCAGCTGCATTCTGTGGGTTTGGCTTTTTGTCAAGCGCCTGGTATGGGGAATCTTGTTGTGAACTACTGGAGCTACCAAAAGAGGAAGACTCCTCAGTTTCCTCACTCCCCTCACTCTCAAAATCAGACACATTATTTCCCGTGGATGCTACATCATCCCCCAGGTCTTCAATGGCAGGAGGGAGCACAGGCCCCTTCAATTGTACAAGAGTCACATTCCCTACAGTAGAGGCGACTTTGGCTGGAGATTGGAGTCCCAGGAAAATTTCAGAAGTAATATCCTTACCACGTTGTTTTTTCTTACCCATCAGATTGAAGGAAGGTCGAAGGAAGGTCCTAACCTTGGTCAACCAAAATGCTGGCACCTACCAGTGGCGCAACAGCCACACTCGACACTGCACCCTTCAGCCCACCTGAATGAGGAAGTCAAAGTGGGGAGTGGACAAAGAAACTTCGTGATACAGCAAAGCATTAAGCTGGAAGTCAAAGGTGAGCCCGCAACAAGTAAGGATGAGAACAAACACCCGAAAGAAGGATCACGATTGAGCAGGAGGGTAGGCAAAACGAAGGAGGGAAAATCCTAGTGAGAGAAACTCTCCAGACTGATAGCTCTTTCTTGATTCTGTGGTTGGTGGTGCATGGTCGTTATTAGTTAGTGGAGCGATTTGTCTGGTTAATCCTGTTAACGAACGAGACCTCAGCCTACTAACTAGCTATGTGGAGGTGATGCTCAGTGGCTAGCTTCTTAGAGGGACTATGGCCTTCCAGGCCAAGGAAGTTTGAGGCAATAATAGGTATGTGATGCTCTTAGATGTTCTGGATGGCACGTGCGCTACACTGATGTATTCAACGAGTCTATTGCCTTGGACGACAGGCCCTGGTAATCTTTGAAATTTCATCATGATGGGGATAGATCATTGCAATTGTTGGTCTTCAACGAGAAATTCCTAGTAAGCGCGAGTCATCAGCTCGCGTTGGCTACGTCCCTACCCTTTGTACACAGCACTCGACACTCCTACCAATTGAATGGTCTGGTGAAGTGTTCGGATCGTGACGATGTGGGCAGTTCGCCGTCGGAATTTTGTGAGAAGTCCACTGAACCTTATCATTTAGAGGAAGGAGAAGTCGTAACAAGGTTTCTAAAGGTGAAACTGTGAAAGGATCATTGTCGAATCAAAACGACTCTCGGCAATGGATATCTCAGCTCTCGCATCGATGAAGAACATAGTGAAATGCGATACTTGGTGTGAATTA
>JANSVA010013886.1:0-15531 GCA_025504915.1 Erythroxylum reticulatum | reverse complement strand
AATCTAAACCATGTTTCATGCATAATCAAGCATGGAGAACAACATATCTTAACACCAAACTCAAAATCCTAATGTAGTGAGAGATGAGACAAAATTACCTATACTTTCCTTTAGTGATATCTTCGAATCCCTTGAGAATTTCTTAAATATAATGATAGATTTGAGTTCCTTGACCCCAAATTAGCTTAGAACACCTTAGTTTGAGTTGAAAACACAAAAAGAAGGGTGAATTTTTATGATGGCCAAAACTTCGTCTGTTTCCTCTCCTTTCTCCTTTCTTCTCCTTAAATTGGGGGGTGCATGCCCATACATAAGAAGAGTCTAGAATTTTGACTCTTCTTTGACCAAAATATGGTGAATTTACCATTTTCCCCTTAGATTGTATGAAATTACAATTTTACCCTCCAAACTTTCCTAAATTTGCAATTAAGTCCAAAATTTGGGAATCACCAAAAATTTTATTTTCATTTTAGTCCTTGGACTTTTGAAAATTATAAGTAAGCCCCTTAAATTTATAAAATTACGAATTGGTTCTCCATGAATTGAAAAATTACAATTAAGTAATTTAACTTTTGACAATTTGCAGATAGCCTTTATATACATCAACTTTTCCAATTTAGCTTTCTAAGTGTCCGATAAGTCTATAAATCATGTATAATCACCTATAAGGCATTAGAACACATTTAATTTAACCACCATGGTCATATCCACCCAATGGACTCGGTTTTACATACTTAAAAGCTCATATGTCGAAAATCTTCATGATTCCGCATAAGAACTCTAAGTTCAAGTAAGGGCACATAACATTATATATCACTGGCATACGTACCAAAAAGATGCAAATACATCTTTGAACTCATATACAACCATGTATATATCAATATACAATAGTATCTCCAAATATAGAACAACACAAAAGAGCTCAGAAAGTCCGATGTTACATCGTTACCTGTGGGAAGGTTAAAATAGTAAATGTGAGTGACTAATGGGAGCTTAAAAATGTATTTTTCATGCTCATGCATAATATGTCATATACATACACATGAAAAGTGAAATTTGTTGCACATGAAAATTGTACATGCACTCATGAATAATTCCAGGTACAATTGAATAGAGTTATGATTATTGGGAAAATTATGAATTTGGAATTTAATTAGTTCGAAAATTTTATTGATTAGTGGAAGTAGATATATATTTGCGAAATTCGTTGAATTTAGGATTTATTTTGGAATTTGTAGAGTATTATGGAAAGTAGGAAAAAGAAATTTAAAAGAAGCTTTAGAGATAGTTGATTTGTAAGAGGAGAGTTAATGGAGTTAGTTTTAAAAGAAACTTAGCTAGAGTTAGACCTTAGGAAAAGCGAAAAGTGTGAGTTGCTTTTATTAATTGTGATAAGTAAGTTTGATTTATTTGGGAGTAAAAAGGGGTTTTTATCCTTTTTCCTAAGTTTTTTCCTTGTCATCATCTTCCCCGAATTCTTCCTATACATAGAGTTTTTTCATCAAACTCCTTCTAGGAGTTAACCTTACCTTTTTTTATTTGGGAGTAAAAAGGGGTTTTATCCTTTTTCCTAAGTTTCTTCCTTGTCATCATCTTCCCCGAATTCTTCCTATACACAGAGTTTTTTCATCAAACTCCTTCTGGGAGTTAACCTTACCTTTTCATATCCCTTACCACTTCCTCCACTGCTAAGTGTCTCTGCTGCCTTAAAAGAAAAAAACAAAGTTTTCACAATGGTTTACGTAATGATGTATGGAATTAGGGTTTGAAGATAGTTGAAGCTTTTGGAGTCTTTAACAAGTAAGTAGTGAACATAATTGTTAGAGTTGTAGATTTGTGAACTAAAGTTGATGAATTTATTGTTAGTGCATGATCATGGCATTTACATATATTTATATTCTTGAACACTGTGTTAAGGGGATGAAAATTCTAGATAACGTGTTATTTGGTTTTTGATGGATTGATAGTGATCAGATGTTGTGTAAATGGTTTTTGGAGTTGAAGTAGAAATGAAATGATGTATAGGATTAGTGTAGAGAGTTAGATATGAAAAGGTGATAGGCTTTGTTTCTTCATTGTGCAAGTATAAATATATAGGTGTTTATACGTGAGTTGACGAAAAATTAGTGATATTCAAGGAAAAGGCTTTCGAGTCCAAGAGTGTAAAGACATATTGTTTGCAAAGATGTATCGTCTGTAAAGATGTATCGTCTTAGGTTAGCTTTTTCTTCGTCTTAAGTTGACCATCTGTATCGGCTTAGGTTAACTTTTGCTTCGTCTTAAGTTGACCATCAGTATTGTCTTAGGTTGACTTTTGCTTCGTCTTAAGTTGACTAACTATATCGTCTGCTTTTTCTGATCGTCTACTTTTTCATTCATCTGCTTTTCCATTCGTCTACTTTTTCCAATTGTCTACTTTTTCATTTGTCTGCTTTTTCATTCATTTGCTTTTTCAAATCATCTGCTTTTTCATTTGTCTGCTTTTTCCAATTGTCTACTTTTTCATTCGTTTGCTTTTCCAATCGTCTGCTTTTCCATTCATCTACTTTTTCCAATCGTCTTCTTTTTCATTCGTTTGCTTTTTCATTCGTCTATTTTTTTCCAATTGTCTTCTTTTTCATCCATCTGCTTTTTCCAGTCGTCTACTTTTTCATTTGTCTTCTTTTTCCAATCGTCTACTTTTTCATTCGTCTTCTTTTTTCAATCGTCTGCTTTTTCATTCGTCTACTTTTTTATTCGTCTGTTTTTTCCGATGTTCTTCTTTTTCATTTTTCTATTTTTTCATTCGTCTGCTTTTTCCGATCATCTGCTTTTTCATTCGTCTACTTTTTACAATCTTCAGCTTTTTCATTCGTCTGTTTTTTCCAATCGTCTACTTTTTCATTCGTTTGCTATCTTTTTTGTCTTATGTGGACAGAACCTTGATCGATTCTTTCAGCCATAACTTTTTCGTCCGACCTCCAAATGACCTGATTTTTGAAGCGTTGAATTCATAACACATTTCTACATCTAGATCCATACAAATTATAGCTTTTGTTTTTTACTTAAAAATGATTGATCCAATCAAAGTAAGGGTATCAGTTGGAAGAGTATGAACTGGATTTTTTACTTAACATGTTCTTGTATTTTGATGATATCTTGATCTATAGGATTTCCAATGAGATGATTTTTAATTTAGAGTAAACTAGAGATATAGGCCCACAAATTGCATTAAAAAGTCAAATTTTGAATTTAATGGTTTTAGTCCTAAGTATTAGTTATACTTAGATGAGTTTTGAATATGAGAATAATTTTGTGATGAAATTGATGCTAAAATACCTAGGGTTATCATGAATATGCATTGTACATATTTTATTTCATACATGTGCATTATTAAACACTTATGATTGTACAAATTGTAATATTGCGTGTCTTAATTGATATAGAGGAGCAACTGGAATGTCAACCCCCAAATGCTGTCGGAACTTCCAGGCATTAGCTTCGGGAGCAACCTGTAAATAACCTAGACAGTTTCTCTTAATTATTATTTGCTTAAATTATGCTTGAATGATGAATGAATGAGTTTGATTGTTGATTCTGGATAGGAGGTTTGATGACTATAAAGTGTGAAATGTATATTTAAGTGCTTTATAATGCGGTTGACTGTGGCATAGGTATTCCATACATGAGTGCACAATCAAATAATGGCAGTTGTGACTAGAGTAACCACTGATTAGAGCTTAAAGCTCAACAAGTGAAAAGAGCCTCGAGCTCAAACAGTGAATAGGAACCTAAGGCTCACTATGTATAATGAGCGCTATATCCTCATCGGATAAGGGGCAGTTAATAATGAGCCTAATATCCAAAATGGATACGGAACAGTTCAAGTACTCGATCATAACAATGTAATAATTGGAAAGTGTCTCATAAGCATTTCATAAGCATTTTTATCAAGTATATCTGATTGATTGAAAGGTCGTATTTGCTTATGCCTAATTAAAATTGTAATATTATGTAAAGTGCAATATGTGTTTATATGCTACGTGAAATAATGTGTTGCATAAATTGGGAGAATCATCGATGATGGTTACCTCATTTGAGTTTGCAAAATTCACCAAAATTACAACGTTGTCTTTTCAGGACCGAGAGACGACTCTAATGATCGAGAGATTTTCCTGCCATATAGATTGTGCTTGGCAAGAGAAGTCATGGCTCAAAGGTCGGTCAGCTGGGATTTTTGGATGGCTTATATAGATTGTATATATAGATTTTTCTCTTTCATGTAGTACTTTTGTACTAGGTTGATGATGTTCTTGTACTAAAAGTTGAAAGACACAATATAGACTTTTGATTTTTGTGCAATGAAATGAGAAAAAAAATTGGTTTTTAAAATATTGTGGTCTTTTATTGATACTTTATAATTGAATATTGATATGATGTCATGTGAAGTGAATGTAGAGATCGAACGTAGCTCACCCTTATCGTAAGATATGTACCGAAATGACCTCCGGGAATCCAAGTTTGTACCCTGCGATAAGGGGTGCTACAGAGGATATGGCCACTATCAATTGTATATGGTCAATTGAAAAAAGTAGACTATACAATATGAATGAAGAAAAAGGAATCATAGCAGCAAAGTTAACTTCATCCATATGGTCGTAGATAGCAGTATTAACTAGAAAGCTAAACAACATCAATGGCTCATCCATTTCGGTAAATGCAATGCAACAAGTTTGGGAAATATATAGAGAATATGACCATACATCCACAAGATGTTAGCTATTAAAAACAGGTTGAAAACTAAAAGTATGCGGTATGGATCTGCAAATAGCTTTGATCCTAGATGTTTGTTGCACAAAAGGGATAATGAAACCTTGAATCAATTATATTTGCAATGCAATTTCTCAAAAGTTATTTGTACTATAATCCAAAATAATATGCATATATACTGTCCACAGGGAGATTGGGTAAGCATTATTCAATGGGCCACTAGAATGATAAAGCACAATGAAGAAAGATGGGGTAATTTTCAAAACTAGTCTTTGTTGTTCTATATATACAATCTAGAGGGAAAGATATAAGAGCTTGCATAATGGAATGAGGATTAAAGTTCAAACTCTAGTTCATTTTAATGTATACTGGATCAAAGAATTTTTTATATTACATGAAGCTCACATAAAATTAGTCATTGCATGAAGATATTTTGGAATATTTGAAGATAATTATTAGGAGCAAAGATTGACTCTTTGTTTTCTTAAGTGGTTAGTTTGATTGACTGTAAAATTTGAATTCCTAGTCATTATATCTTTTGTCGAGCTTATCTTGAGTTAATATACACTTGTTTTCATTTTTAAGAAAAATTCTTGTTGAGTTATGTGAGTAATTTACCTTTCTTTAAAAATTCCAATGTTGTGTCAACTACCATTGCACTAATTTGTTCCTATATAGCTAGATAAAACCTTGGATAGAAACCATCAGGCCCATAGGCATTTTTTGGGTTAATAGAGGATAAGATTTTAATTTGATTCTTTTGTTGTTACCTTCGTAGTAAGTGCAGAGTGATGGTGAGGTGGTAAGGAGTCCATAAGATCATCTTATAAGTTCCCCAGAGTGTTTAAAGACCCCATTTCTCTTCCCTAAGATGCTCCTAAAATGCTCAACTGCTAATTCTTTAAATTTATATTGTTAATTCACCAAATTTACTTTACATTATTTGAGTGAAATGTTTCTTCCATTATTTCTTCTGCCTTGTACTATACTATAAAAATATCTTTAGTTAATACTCCCCTCTAGTAGTCTTTGAATTATAGACATTTTCCTTTATTGGATTGAAAACAAAAGCATACTAGATTTGGCTAAACGGTAGATTTCAAAAACTTTTTTTGAAATCAAAATGCAATGGACGTATGATAACCAAATTAACATGTTTAATCCATACATGATACAGTATTAAAAAATAAATAACAAAAGAACATGATGGAAATTTTACCGACTCCTTTACTACAGATTTGACTCCTCACTATTATATCCTCTCCTTGCTATTATATCCGCAACCAATCCGATCTACCACTTGTTCTCCTTGGACAACTTGGATAACAAGATCCTTCGGTGGGAAAGGAGAAGAAATATTGTAGAGGTTTTCCTTTTATGATCAATGAGTTGAAAGAACCAAAATGAGACACTCTCATTCCTAATTTCAGCTAGCTCATGAAAGAAAGGAGTGGGGAGTCGTAAAAACCAACCAAATGCACCACTTCTTTCTTCTAATCAAAATGAAGGAGAGGGCAATAAATGAGACATTCTCATTTGTTTAATATGAGTACACGAAAAGACAACAAAAAAACAAGACACTCTCATTTTCGATTATATGATGAAAGATGGGAGAGAGAGCAACAAATGCACTACTTCTTTCTTTTAATCAAAATGAAAGTGAGGCCAATAAATGAGACATTCTCATTTTCGGTTATATGATGAAAAAAGGGAGAGAGACTCTACATGCCAACATTAAATGACAACCATTAGACCATTTAATGAATGCACCAATAAACCATTTAATGAGGACACCATTAATGATGATGAAGCATGATAAAAACCCACCTTATATTTAGCAATTCAATGCTAAATGTGCAGCTGTCCATTTAGCTATGTAGATTTTAGTTTTGCCCTTCTTTTGTCTTTACAAGTATTGTTTCAATTTAATTAATCTAATTAATTAAATCAAACCAAAATCTAGCCCAATATTAAATGTTTATTTTGGGCTTGAAATTCACAATTAATAAGTGTAAGCCCAATATTTACTCATAGGCTTAAAACCCAATTTAATTAAGTCTTAATTAAATTGTTCTGATCTTATTATTACGAACCTAATTTAGTCCTATCTTTTATTTTCTTTCCAGTAACCTCTATTTATTTTTCTTACTTTACTTGATAACCTTTCCTAGAAGCCAAGTGGGGAATCTAATTGGACTTATATAATTCAAGCTCCAATAAGCTTGGAATTAATTTAATGTAATATCCCATGTTCGAGGCTAGACCCCAAATTGTGAATTGAGAATACTGAGAGCAATTATAGTGCATTGCATGCTCATGCATCATTGTATTTTCACACACATGTGAATATTTATTGTTGGCATATTTAAAATAGTTGTTCATGCATTCATTGACATTTTTGGGTATAATTGACTAAATAATGTGATTTAAAATGTGAATTGTGACATATTGATGTTAAAGATTTATTTTGAGACAATTAATATTATTTTGAAAATTTTGGTGTATTTTTGGATTAGGAAATATATCCAGTTAAAATGTGGTAAATGGCTCACGTGAATAGCGACACATGAAGGATGTGAAAAGACTACATATATTATTATGTTTTGGTTAGGAAGAGACTACTGTAGCTTATGTTCTAAATTGAATTGAAAGTCTCTTCCCTATTATCCATCATTGAATAGCTTTTTGTGTAGAAATTGATTCACTCTTATCACTGGAACTGTTGTTGATTCAAGTAAGTGAAATTGATGATGTTATACTAATGTTGATTTTGCATATGAATTTCTCATGAGTAGATAGAGAAGTGTAGTTTCAGTGGTAATGAATCAGATGAATGATTTATGAAATAGGGATATTAAATGGGTTATGTTTTAGGTATGAAAAAGTGCTGGAAAGTTGATGTAGAAATATATATACTCTTTTTGGGTTCAGAGAAATCTGAATATGGTGATTTCACTGTTCATGCATGCATTTGTGATATTTTTAGAAATGGATTTACATGAATTTAAATGAGTTTACTGATATGAAATGAAGTTTTGGTGAGGTCGTGACTTAGAGTTGCATAAATGATAAGCTTTTGATGAAATGAAAGAGTAGAAAAGTGAAAAGTAAGGTATCTGATGAAGGCAGAGAGAGAAACAGAACACAGAAATTGAAATTTGCATATATAAATTTCATATTTTTTATATTTGAAGAATAAGTTTGAATTTGATTTATTTAGAAATTGTAGTGGGTGTAGAAATATATAATAGATGATTTAGAAGTGTGTAAATTTGGAAATGAAAGAAAAATGAAAAAAAAGAAGCTGCTCAACATGGTGAAGAAGATCATCACAACATCGTTTAAGAAGGTCACGAATTATGATCGTGCTTAAGCACGATCGCAACTGCGCAGACATTTGGTGATCTGTATGATCTTGACTTTTGATTATTTTTCTGAAATTTATTTTTTGAACATCCTTTGATATTGTTCATATAACTTTTGCTCCTGATATCCAAATGACATGATACTTAAGCCAATGGATTCCTAACAAAATTTTATACCTCTCCATAAACATTGGTCACTTTCTGAATTGATTTGGAAAATATGGATTGAATGAAAGTGCTAGAACCTGTTGGAATAGAATGAACTGGAATATTTTACTGAACATACTTCGGTATTTTTACTAAATCTTGACCGATAGAGTTCCAAATGAGGTGATTCTTAATTCAAATGAAACTAGAGACATAAAGATACGAATTTCTTGAATAAATAAAATTGTAATTTTGGTGTTAAAAATTCCAAAATCTATTCTGAAGTTGAAGTAATAGCTCTATTATAGTTTAAGAATACTCCGATGTATTTAGAGTATAACATTCAGTATATTAAATCAAATTGAATGATCTTGGTGTCCTTAGAAACCTAAGACACAGATGAATAATTAATAGAAGGAAGTGTCAATTAAATACTTCATTTTGTAGATCTTATTGATCATATATAGTTGACTATAATGGAATGTTTTCAGAAAAAAATGAAATAGAGAGTGAGTGAATAATTTTGTCACAATTGGAATACAAATGATATGTACAGCAATGTATGATAGAAATATACCCGAGAATTTGTCATTGAACATGCATGATACATGAAACATTGATACATATGTTTATTCTGTTACATAAGCACTCTAGTAATATGAAATTGTTTTTATTGCATATAGATGAGCAACTAGAGTGACCGCTTCTAGATATTGCCCGAACGTCAAGGTAGTAGGCTTAAAGGAGCAACTGTGAGTAACCTAAATTGTTCTCACTTTATTTTTTCTATTTTGTATATTATTGTGTGGCATTTGCCAAAGATTTATATGATTATTCGACTGTTACTCACTGGATTCACAGGAGACCAGTCGTGGGTGGCGTTAGCTCCATGCGAGCTGTTAAAACTCCTGCAGGAGGTTTGAGTTTCATTTTTTCCCTCTGTTTTTATTGTTTTCTTAAAAATATGTAAAGGCAATAGATATTGGAGACCAGAGGTGAGATGTTGACGCAGGGACATAACTCTGTAAACTCGATAGTGGCCATCAGGTAGAGTTTTCTACATTCTTTTTACATTTTCTACTTTATGGGTGGTTAGGAAAAGCTACATCGCGTTGGACTCCATCGGGGTATCCATCTCACTAGGTATGTAACAATACGATGGTATCCAGTTTGATTCTACTCGTCGGATGCACAGGAGACCAGTCGGCGGCGGCGTTAGCTCCACGTGAGCTATTGAAACTCCCAGAGGAGGTTTGAGTTTCATTTTTTCCTCTAATTTAATTGATTTTTTAAAAATACGTAAAGGTAGTAGATATTGGAGACCATAGGTGAGACGTCGACGTAGGGACACAACTCTACAAATGCGATAGTGGCCATCAGGTAGAGTTTTCCACATTCTTTTTACATTTTCTACTTTGTGGGTGGTTAGGAAAAGCTGCATCGCCTTGGCCACCACCAGGGTATCCGTCTCACCAGGTATGTAACAATACGCTCTTACCTCTGGTGGTTTCTATGTTTCCATTTATGTCAGTGTGTGTTGTGTTTTGTGTTTTGAGTATGGACTTGTTAGTTACGCATTTTTCTGTATGGTTCGGATAATAGAGATTTCCTTTCTTAATCGAGGTTGTTTGCTCCGTCCATAAGACTCTGTGTATCCCTGGCTCTCGATGGTTGTAATAGCCATGAACGTCTAGTGACCTAGGTTAGGAGTCTCGTCCTTCCTTTTGAGCAACGCACATAATGGGAACTAGCTCATAAACTAGCTTCTGCAGGGTTACCGTTTATGCCATGCATGCAGCTCATGGGCGATGATGGTAACGAAGGGCTGCATACATGGCAACCGATACACTTGCCTACTCAATGTCTCCTGGCACATCACGTTTGGTATCCGCAAGCTTTCTCGAGCATCCTAATTTTTTTCAAGAAACTGTCAGCCTTTCCCGTTGGTCCCCAACCTTTTAGCTTGATGTTTAACATATCTTTTCCTCCTTTCTCTTGTATTGCCTCTTTTGACAAGAGTGGGTAATATACACTGCCAGTTGCTATTCTAGCACGTCGTCTTGAAATATGTCGGTTATCAACATTTTTACATTCATAAATCAGTCATGATCTATTCAGTTGGGTATTTTATTTTAGTTTTAGCCTTACCTTCCACTTGCTAATATTACTAGTTTTATTAAAAGTTTAGTAGTATTATTTATTGGTCCTGTTATTATTATTATTATTCCACTATTATTATTATTCGAATATTTTTCAGTGTTCTTCTGCCTTACCAGTTCGATGCTGTTTCTTAGTGTTCATTATAGGATATTTTATTTTATTTTACTTACTTTTTTTTCTCAGCATTGGTACTAGTATTAGTTATTAGTATTAATATTAGTCTTAGTTTTGGTGTTAGTACTTACCTTTTATTGTCAGTTGGCTATTTCCTTTTTTTTATCCTAACTATATTTTATTTCTTTTAATACTCTCTATAGTATCTATTGAATTTTCTAATATCTAGTTTTTGTTGTATTACTATTTTTGTTATTAGTATTAGTATTACTATTATTTGTATGTTTATTATTACCATTATTTTCCTTTTATTTGAGTTTCCTATTAGTTTTGTTTTTTTTAATGAATTGTTTCTGTAACTTGCGTCATTATTCTATTGTCTCATTTGCACGTGGGTCCAATAGAAACAGCCTCTCTACTATATAGGGGTAAGGCTGCATACTATCGGACCTCCCCAGACTCCTCTTCATTGCGAGATTTCGAACTGGGTGATGATGATGATTGATATATATTAATGAACTGCATTGACTGATTGTGTACTAAATTCTGAATAATATATGTCCGAGGCATTTCATGCATACAAACAATATTGAAAGTGCTACTTGTATGTAAATGAGACTGCCAAATTGAAAATTCTGATTTGCAATTGAAAAGTTAAATGCCGGACCTAGTCCGATGACTACTGATATTGTGACTATTATACTGTGTTAATATATGTAAAGGAAAGTGATTGAATTGATGACTAAATTGTGACATGCATATCATTTCAATGTATGTAATATAAAGGCCATCGTGACTGATGTTGCTACTGACTGACTGATACTGTTACTGAGAGAGCTTAAAGCTCTATGGTAGAGCCTATGATCCCACTATATATTGAGATCGGTGTCCGTAATGGATATGGGAGATTGAAAAGTCACACAGTCACAACACTGTAAAAACGAATGTGAATCTCATAAATATTGCATCCATATATGATTGGAATTCATTGAATGATTTAAAAAGCTGTAATGAAATAATAGATTGGTATGAACTGTATAACTGAATGAACTGTGTGATTATATGATCTGAGTGATTTTATGATGACTGTGTTTTTATACGTGAGTGAACCATCGAGGATGGTTACTCTATTGAGTTCGTAAAAATAATCAAAATTGCACCGTTGACTTTTACAAGTACGAGAGCTAGACGACCTAGCCTCTAAAACTTCATTGAAGCAGATTTTGTGCAGTTCATTTTCAGAGATGACTCAAAGGTCTTTCAGCTGGGATAGAAGGCACTGTAGATATTATCTTTTATTATTCCTCAAATATGTATCATAATGTGTAGGATGAGCTTTTTATGCTCTTTGATGATGTTAAATTGAATGCTACAATGTAACTATGGTTTTTGATATAAAATAAGGAAATTTTAGGTTTTAGTAAACGTGATTTATGATTTTAGTTAAGATTCCATATGATAAAGTGAAAGTGAGATAATTAATATGCCATTTCTATTAGACATTTGCACGTGTTACTAGAAGGGGCATGTGCATATGTTAGATGGGCGTGGGATGTTACATTTTGGTATTAGAGCATGGTTGGCATCCATAGGGATATGTAGTAATGATAAGCATCAAATGTTGTGGAAATTTCTGATGATAATTGGAATTATTGTGTATTATAGGTCATCTGCTATTGGTGAACGAATGGAATACTTAGCTGACCAAAGATCTAAAAGAGCCAGTAAAGAGTCGTCAGTGTCTCGATCTAGGAGAGTTCCTCTAATAATTTTCGAGCAAAGGGAAAGGAGATACTATAAACTACAGAAGTAGGGGACTGTGGACTTCCACAGAAGTACAGATCCTGCTGAGGCCGAGTGTTGCTTAAAAAGAACTGAGAGGGTCTTTGACTAGATGAACTGTGAGTTAGATGAGAGATTCAACTATACTGTATCCTTACTGCAAGGTCCAGCTTATCAATAGTGGAAAACCATTCCAGACAGTACCATCAGGCCTTGTAGACTGAGATGGGAAGACTTCCTGAGAGTCTTCAAAGAAAATTATATGCCTAAGATCTACCTGGATCAAAAGATGAAAGAGTTCCTAGATTTGAAGTAGGGAAATATGACTGTAGCAAAATATGAAGTGAAGTTGAATGAACTGATGAGTTATGCCACTTGGTTTCTATGGAGGAAGAAAAGTGAAGAAGATTTGAAGACGGCCTAAATATGGAAATCCAAATGAGGTTAGCTATTTCTAATCTGGGTAGTTTCATAAAACTAACTTGCTAAATATGGAGCTAATCATAAGCTAGTCACTCCTCACCACCATCAGACAAATAGGTTGGCTGAAGTCTCCAATTGGGAAGTGAAGTGCACAATGGGAAAGATTGTCCAACTATCTTGAAAAGACTAGAGTGAAAGGCTCGAAGCCATCTACTTATGGAGATTGAGCATAAATCTTATTGGGCGATCAAGGCATGTAATGCAGACTTTGAATCTTCACTTAAAAACTGGACAATGTAACTCCAAGAACTTGAAGAGATGAGACTTGAGTCTCATGATAATGCCAGAATCTACAAAGACAAGCTAAAAATGATTCATGAAAAACAAAATTTGAGGAACGAATTCCATGAAGGCTACAAAGTTCTAAAGTTCAAGGCTCGGTTAAAGTTGATGCCTGGGAAGTTCATCACCAAGTGGGAGGGCCCTTTTAAAGTTACTAAGGAGTATTCATTTGGTACGGTAGAGCTAGTGGATGAAGAAACTAATCATGTTTCACAAGCCAATGGTCATCTAATTAAGCATTACCATAAGGATCAGAGACCCCCCTAATCCTACGATTGTTCCCTTCCACCTTTCTCCTTTATTTTCCATTATATTGATGGTGATATCTTTCTATTGAGATAGTTCAAAATAAGCATGGGGGGAGGGAACTGAGATAGTTCGAAATAAGCATAGGGGGAGGGAACCTTTCTTGTAGGAAGTAGTTGTAGTTGTCTATTTCATTTAGTTTTTGTTAGTTAGTTTTGCATACACTTGTTTTTCTTACATTGAGGCCAATGTATTGAGTAAGTATGGGGGAGTGATTACTTTTGTTGAATTGTTTGCCACTACTTGGATTGCCATTTTATGACTTTTCATTAGGCAATGTTTGTTTGATTGAGCTAAATTGATTAGGTTTTTCTCTTAAGAATGATTTTCTATTGTGATTCCCACCTTCTGACTTGACTTTTGCAATCCTTGTGTTTTGTTTTCAAATCCTTGTTGCTTATGCATATGAACATTGACATGTCAAGGTTTAATGTAATTTCATTTCAGTAATTTTTATTCTTAGTTAATTAGCATAGTGGAATTCCTTTGGTGCAGTGTTACTAACCTTGTTGTATAGCTTGATTTTAGGGAAGAAATATCTTAGAGAAATCTTTATTGGAAGGATTTTTTAGCCTTACTTTTCTTTCTCATCTTGTGTGATTTCTACCTAGCTTAATTAGCCTCCAGAACTTGTATAGATACTTTTTCAAAGCTGCATTAATACCTAGATTTGTGAGCATGATAAGGGGCATTCATTTCTAAACCCCTTTACCTAAATATAAGCCTATTCAATTGACCTTTCCTTACCCCTTTGAACCCTTCACTTTCATTCATTCCATTGTTTTTGAACAAATGTTTTGCATGAGTTACATTATATTCTTCATAATTAAATGTGAATAATTGATGTTGCTATTTTTATCTTCTTGGGTTAGGAAAAAAAACAAAACAAACAAACAATCAAAAAAGAGAGAGAATAATTTGTCCAAAAGGAATAAAGTTTGAAATAAGGCATCCTTTGGTGGATTGAAGATTAAAGATTGGGTCTTTAAATTTGATAATTGCATATTGGTGTTCATTTGATGGTTGCATTTTAGCTCATTTTGAGTTGTTTTCTTAATGCTCATGCATTGCATTTGTCGTTATTTCCATTTCATCCATTCATTAGCCTTTCATCAACATTACAACCCTACAAAGTCTCTTTGATCATGAATCTATGGTATGTTAGTGGTGGAGATAGTAGAATCTTTCAAGCTTATGGTAGGTGCTAATCTAGGTGGATTGAGTGAAAATTTTCCTATTTGAGAGATGAGTGAGACACTTATACCTTTGAGAGATCTATTATGTTTCTTATCCTTTTATCTTGTTATGTCTCTTATGTTAGTTTCTTTGCACCGAAGCATTCCATGGCTATTAGTTGATTAGGGATAGAGGTTGTTTGAGTTGGCTGCATACTCTTTCCTTGTCGTTTTCATGTTTGCTTGCGTTGAGTTTAACTGTTGGATTTCTTTGTACTAATAATTTGCCGAAGAGTGAAAAAAGCTAATTGTGGGGAGTTGACAAACTCAGTTATTTATATATTTTTTCATATTAATTGGATTAATTGGTCTTTATAAAATTATTTGATTATTATTTGAATCATTGTGGCTTAAATTTAATTTATGTTAAAAAAGAAGTTGTATTTTAGTTTAACTATGATAAGGACAATTGATGATACGTTATTTGTAAATTTTATTATAGGGTACTTGGAGAAATTAGAGTTGAAAAAGATTAAGAAGTAGTGATCTAAGGCATTAAAACAGCTGGAGAAGAGAAGCATAAGTACAAGCATCATATAAAAGAAATGATAACATTGAGATAGCAATAGTGGCACATTGAAGAAGAGACCAAAAATGACAACATGGAAGAAACATGAGAGATGTGTGCGTGGTCTGGGCAAATAAGAGAAAACGTCAACGTGGAAGAGGGGAGATCGACGAGGGTGTTCTACAGAGAGGATGGGATCTTGTTGGACCCCAAATTTTCTTGGAAGTTAGAACTATTAAATGAGAATTTGTTAGTGATTAGTTATGAGTAAAGAAAAATGAGATTTCTTGAATTTGAAATAATATACAAGATCAAGGTAGTGAATGTAGTAAGTTGATGGTGAGTGGGTATATGTGTTTATGTTCTGTTATTAATGTTCATGATCAATCATGGACTATAA
>JANSVA010013876.1:0-15532 GCA_025504915.1 Erythroxylum reticulatum | reverse complement strand
TCTAAGAGACAAGTTCTCTTAGGGTTCTTTTCATCGACCAACATTCTTCTAACCTCCCATTTTCTCTTTGTGTTCTAATTCTATCTTTTCAATTTTGTTTCTTATGATTCCGTGTGTTTTCTTGATTCTATCTACTCCCGGGCATAGTCCCATATTGTTGAAGGTTCTCTAGGACAAGTTCCTATTGGGTCCTCCATCATTCCCACTGATTAGAAATAAAGATATAATGTCTTTGATGACCACAATTTGCCTTGACAAGATTATATTAAGTTCTTATTAAAGTATAAAGAGAAAATTATAACAAGGTGAAGAAAACTCAATATAATTTTTATATTGATGATCTTGAATCACATCAATAAGATAGCCTTTTATAGGCATAAAATCCCTAGGAACTAGAATCCTAAATGTAAAATAAAATTGGAGTCCTGAAATAATAATCCTTATTAAATGTAACTTTGAATAAAACATTAACTACTAGTATTACTTTAACTAGGACTTTAAGAATCCAATTTCAATCATATCCTTAACGAAATGATGAATCTTAACCATAATAAAAATTTAAGGAATAATAATCAGATTAGAAATTAACCCTATAATAAGTTTTAACCTAAATAGAAAAGTAGAAAACAATATTAATACAAAGGCTTTACATTCAAGTAATAGCCTAGTTACAATAAAACATGCTGAATAATAATGTAAAATGAACTAAAACCTTCAAATATATTCTAATTATGCAAGTTTGGATCAATTTAACTTAAACAAGTGTACCAATTTGCTAGACATTCTCGAAGCATTATTCATCATGTATTAATCACATTCAATTTTCAACAACACGTAGAAAAGTGATTATCTTTGTAATACATCTGATTCATCTTAAATAGGTTGCTTTTCTTATATCTCTATAATTACTCCTTGTAAGTCTCTCTTTATGCATTTGGTCTTTGCCTAGTCATTAGACCTCTAATTCCTTATTAATGAACATAACAATGGTTGGAAATAGGTGATTATGCATGCTACTCTCTATCAAAACTATATGATCTTCCTAGGTCAGGATAGAGTCTATCGCAAGAATTCACTGCGTTCGTAGGTTATCTTGAATAAAAAAGATTTTAGTCAATTGGGTCTAGGAATTGGGATTATGTTACTTAAGAGAGGACATAGTTGTAACATAGGAATTCTTACCACTCTAAGAACTAGAGTCATTCATTAAATTAGAGCAAAGTGGAAACATAATGAGGTCCTTAGGAATGCTTGATCAATTTTACTTATAAACTATTTTAAACTTGATCATTGTTTTAATGTGGTACTTTAGAATTAATCTTTTATTTCCTTTCAATCAATCAATTAATTTTTGGGAATTGGTAATTCTTTATAGGATCCAACCATATTCTCTAATGCTAGCTATAGCTACATCATGTGCTTGCATTTAAAATAATACACATTAATAGGGCAATATACTTATGGTCCTCTTCTAGCATAACCTTGTAAAGGTCTTATTCCTTTAACATGTGAGATTTTCACACCAATGCCTTCTTTTGCTTTTGTGGGACCTAGTCATCTGAACAATTTATATCCCTTCCTTTTTGATGTAATAACCTTATGCATCTTCTTGATGATTTCCTAAAAAGAACTATAAACATTAGTTTTTATTACAACAATACCATAATATTAATTATCATAAGAAAGAGAATGATTTATCACTTTTAAGTTATTAAAAATGGCTTTTCGTTCCTTAAGATTATTTTAATTTTATTATTAGTTCTAAAAGTGGTTAATGTGAACATTTGACTATATTACAATGCTTATTACCATGTCCTTTCCCATATAACTCTTAATATAATGCTTGAGATAGTCATTATGCTCAACTCATGCTATCAATTTTCCTCGTTAAAGCTTTTACTTAAGCTACCAATGTTGTAACTACATTGAAATTATATATCTTTGCTATTTTCCCACTTGCTTATGCTTATTATTTAAGGCTTCCCAAACTAATGCATTTATCATCTTTACTTTTTTAAAAGTTGAAATAAATTGATTAAATTAAAGGGGAGAACAAGAGCTAAAGTAGCAATGAGAAAAATATACAATATGAACATCCATTAAATCTAATTAGTCCCAATGCAAAGTATAGGAATGTAAAAAATATAAGTATTTTTACTACTATATTGTCTAAGGATAAGTTCCTTCTTTCTTATTATGCATAACTCAATTCAAGAACCATCTACTATAATTAAATTAACTTCTACACTTGGGTTGGGGTATCTTTGCTTTGTTATATATTCCATTTTCATATTGTATATAGGTTGAGAGGTCATTCCAAAATTTAGAATTTTTGCTAGTAGCAAGTATCTTTCCAGGAACTACTCTCCTAAATTGTCCCAAGTAGTGATTGAATCCATTGGAAATGACTTTAAAAAATACTTTTCTTGATCTGTTAGTGAAGATGGAAACAACCTTTAACTATATGGCATCACTAGTTGCTCATTAACTTTGAAAGTGACTCATATCTTTAAACAATTATCAATATGGTCATTGAGATCATAATAAGAAAAACAACCAAACTTTATACATTGTTTAAACATCTAGAAAAAAAATGTCTAGCTTGATTTCAAAATTGTTTTCTACATTTGTTAGTTTTTTTATATTAGATTGCATCCTTTTGAGTGATGAATTCGCATAGTCCAACATCGTTATATGCTCTCCCTCTAGATTAACATGTTAGATAACCCTGCAAAAAAACAACAACAAGAATAGAGAACAAAAATTTAGAATTCAATTAAAAAAAGATAAAAGAATATATAAAAGAAAACTTGACTACAGTTTTCTTTACTAAATATAACTCTAAGTAAGTGAACCTATTATTTTATAGCAATATAGTGATAAGTAAAGTGTTGATGCCATTAGGATAAGGTAAGTACTAAGAAAATTCTTATTATCTAGTAAGAAAACTCTTATTATCTAGTCACCAGTAAAGTGTGTGATTTGATTTTGCCTAAACCTAAATTAAATAAAACAAATTAAGATACCATTAGAACCAAACAAGTAAGTAAATAATGATGAGAGATCAAATATTATATCATAACTAGAACATAATTTCTCTTAGCATCATGATGTATCTTTAATTTATTTATTTGGGGATTCATTGACTTAGATTGGTATAATCTCCTTATGCAAAAGATTGTCACCTTTTGTTGTATAAGTATGACAACACATATCAAGTGCACTGTAAAATTTACCTAACTCTGCATACTAAAAACTTGTAGATATGGTGAGATGGGATCATATCCATAGGGAATGTTTAGTTAAATCTTCTAATGACAATAATTAATGTCAAGGAAATAAAAATGAGGTTTTGGGTTAATGCAATTGAGAAAAAAATAAAATTAAACTAACGAAAATAAATCATAACAAACAATCGAAAATGATAAAATTGATGAATGTGTGAGAAACCTAGTTCTTAGATCAATCTCGACCTATATACGATTAAACATCTTTCATTGTTATAATGCTTTCACACCTCTCCTACAACTATTGATTTTGGACTAATAATATGCTCTGTTAATCTCGGTTTTCCCTTAAGTCGTGTTTAATTAAAAGATGCTCGTTAATTAAACCTAACCATCGAATAACCTAGGATATGATCTATAGATTCAACTGGTAGCCACATTACCAAGCTTGGGTCATTTAACCTATGCTACATTATCATTAATAATTAAAAACCATTAGTTGCTACATAGAATCTCAATATAACAATTACAGATTGTATTACCAATTCTAGCAATAAGTTCACAATATAAACAATCTAATGTTAATGAGAATACGATTATCCATACATGAATAAGCCAAGTCGATTAAACAAAGGATAACGTAAACAGTTTTGAGAGAGAGGTCCAACATTAAACAAAGATAAGATAAGTTTAATCGTGCATCCTATCGATTTCACCTTTGAACCAGTCTTGGGATGATTAGCCCTCCCTCTTCTCCATCAATCTCCAAGCATCAGCCATGAATGCCTTTATCTCCTTTAAAAACCACTGAGAAATGAAGAAAGTCGTAGGTCTGGTGGCTTTTTTCCAAGTTCTCTTGCAACCATCACAACTTATTGCTTTATATAGTAAAAACTAGGTTAAAAAGTTGACAGTTAGCTTTCTCACCACTGTGATTGATGTCTCACGAATGTGAGACAACCTTGCCTGGGAGTGAGAGTGGTCTTGCCTATGGGCCACGATTGTTACTTGCTTGACACACAACAGTCCTCGACTTTCATATCGGTTGTTGTGCGGAGAGAGATCCTATATAAAACCTGACAGTTTATTAGAGGGCTTAAAATCTAATTAAAGTTGTAGTTCTTTTATTAATTGAGAGATTGCAAATTCTATAATTCACTTAGGGTTTATGAATTAGGGTTCAATGATTATAACTTAAGAGAGAGTAAACTGCTCTACAATAGTCTAAAACCAATACCACAATAAAGCATAATTGATTAGATTGACATTGATGATAGGGAAACTATAATAGTCGGTTTCCAAAACTACTGAGAGTTAGAGTTAGATTACTGAGTCATATGAGTTACATCATTATAAAATTAATTTGGTGCATTTAGAATATAATTTTATGAATTCATTCACATGTATGATATTATCATACACACATGAATTACTTTTTGAAAAATACAAAGATTTTATGTGCATTTAATTGACATGTTTTGGGTCATGAAAGTTTCAAAATAATGGTCACATGATTATGCATTTCTAGTGTCTTGTATTTTGATTTACAAATAAAAGGAATTGACAAATTACAATTAGGAATTTTGAGTTTATTTGTCACAATTGGAAGATTGATGGATTAAAATGTACATTTAGACAAGGAAAAACATTAAGTACCAAGACAAGTTGACATGTGAAAAATTAGGATGACTAAGCCTATAAAATAAGTGACAAATGGCTTGGAGAATTAAGTGACAAATGGCTTATGAATTTAGTGACATTTGGTAGCCAAGAAGGAGGACATATATCTTTCATAAATACGTGACAAGTGTCTTTAAAGAAAGAACACTCACCCTACTACCTGTGACCAACACATTCAGCTTCTTTTATTATGTTTTTGTTATATTGATTGAAACCAAGTTTCCTATATCAATTGCTAACAATTTCATAGTTTTTATTATACTTCTTGGCTCTTCCGGATTTTGTGCTTAATTTAACTAATGAGTGCTTGTTTTGAATTAATGTAGTTTGAGGGTAAAATTGTCACAAATAATTAGTAATTGCACTAAATTGATTTTTAAAACAATTTATACTGTAAACTACTATTTTTCATTATAGGAGATTCAAGAAGTAGAGCCAAGGAGTGAGGACCAAGAGCACAAGTTAACGAGGGCAACAGGTAAGTTCACCGAGGCAAAGATGATATTTCACCAAAGTGAAATTAGAAGATCTTTGAAGAGATCTTTAGGGCAAAGTTTGCCATAACGAGGATAACGTTTGTGCCTCAGTGAAAAGTTGAAAGTTTTTGAAGAAATCTTTCGAGAAAAGTTCACCGCGGTGAACTAATCCTTTCTTCGCGGTGACACATTCGAATTGGCACCAAACCTGAACCATTTTTGAAAAACTAATCGACTGTGTAACTCGACCCAACAACCCGTGTTTGAAAAAAACTATTTTAGGCTAACTTAAAAAAGGAGAGAGGGAGAGCCGACATAATATACACATCCATATTGCATCATCGTCTTCTTCCATATCCTTATCATTTTCTTTCATTTTTCACCGTTGACTTCTACCATGGGTGTCTCTAGTTGCTTCTCGGTTGTGAAGTCTCTTGGAGCTATGCGTGGTTAGAAGTCTTTCTCTCCTTTTAAAGATATAGAAATGGCTAGAGGTCAATGGATTTAAAACGGGAGTAACTTAATCCATGTTCAGCTATGTTTTATGAATTCCTAGGTTTAGGATTTGTAATTTGTAGTTGAACATACTTGATTATAGTTTAATCAAGTGTTGGATATTCAATGTGTGGTTTGGATTTGTTGATGTAGAACTTTGAGGTTAAATATACGAAGTCTCATATATGTCTATTTGTGATCTTCTTGATTCTGTTTTATCTTGCATAGTTGTGTTTGATATTGAGTTGATTCTAGATCTCAAATTGACTTGTTGCATAGACTTATCCACTACACACGTTAAGAGCATTTAAGAAATGGAGTTGCATTGATTAATATCTTAGACTTAAAGAGTTTTTTAAGGTTTACACATTTGAAACTTAGTGATTTCCACTCCCATCAAAAATTAATTTTGAACGATGATAGCCAAAGCTTATTTTTAAGAGGATACTATCACTATTTGATAATTTGCCTTAATCTTTCCATTTTCTATTCCCAAAAATCCAAATATATATTTTACATATTTTTCTTACAATTCAATTTAGTACAGTTAATATTTTCAAAGATCAAAACCCCCTCTTTACTAAATTAGCTCACATTTCATGACATATAGGTTAACTTAGGTCCATTCGTTTTAGGTTTCAATTAAGTGAGACGACTCGAGGTTGCATCCTATATTGTAATCCTTGGATTATTTTTTTTGATTTGACCTCTAAGGGTATGAATAAAGGTTCGAACCTACAAGTCACTAATAGGCATGTCCCTTTATCGATTAATCTATGGTAAAGCTTGTCATTTGCTGGTGGAGTTGGAGCATAAAGCATGTTGAGTAGTCAAGCGGTGTAACATGGACTTGGAATCTTCTGGTATGGAGAGGAAATATTAGTTACAAGAATTAGAAGAGTTAAGGCTATAGGCATACGAGAATTCTCACCTCTACAAGGAGAAAACAAAGTTGATGCACGATAAGATTCTCTAGAGGAAGAGCTTTAAGGAAGGAGACAAAGTTCTGTTATTCAAGGCTCGTTTCACTTTTAAGCATGGAAAGTTCAACACTTGTTGGGATGGGCCATACTTAATCACTAAAGTGCACAATTTAGGTATGGTAGAGCTTTTACATGAAGAGACCAGAGCTAAACTCAAAGTGAACACCTATTGAAGCTCTATCATGAGAACCAACAACCTCCGTAATCATTAAGTTGTTTCTTTCCTTCACTTGTTTACTTACTCTTGCTCTGTGACTTATTATGACATTTTTGAGTGCATTAGTTTGTTGAATAAGTGTGGGGGAGAAACCATTTTAGTAGGAAATTATCTTAGCTTTTAGTTTATGCAGCAGTTTTTCAATTCAATAATTATAATGCTAGTTCTATCTCCTATTTTACTTTTGCTACGCTTGTTAGCCTGATGTACGATACATCTTCAACTTTGAGGAAATTGATCTGATTAATTGTGATGCACTTTATTTTATTGAGATTATCTGGTGCCTGCTGACTTTGTATATGATCTTTAATGTTACTGAGTCCCTAGCTTGTGTCATTTGTTTATGAGTAATGTTTCTCATTTCTATCTTAGTTAATAGTCCCTTCAGGTAAACTTCGTCGCAGTGTAAAGTCCACATCACCGCGGCAAACTTACCTTATTTCCTTTATGTTGCTCTTGGGTAAATTTTGCCACGGTGAAAGTTCCTCACACCTTTTTTGTTTCTTTTAGGACTTCACGCCGCGGTGAAGATACCTCATTTCTTTCTGTTCCTCTCGGGATAATTTCACTACAGCGTGCATTCCATGTCACCGCAGTGAACTCCCCATCATTCTTCTCAGTTTCTTTCAGGTTAATTTCGCCGTGACATGAGTTCCATGTCGCCGCAGTGAAACATCGATATTTTGTTGTTTTTGCAATTAGGGTCAAGCTCATCGCGACGAATTTCAGCTTTTGCCATGACGAAGATTTAATCTGCGTCAATTTTACTCGGTGAAATTACCATTCCACCCCTATTTTCTCTTAACCTTTCGTATTCCCTCTATCCTTTTCTGTCATTTCACACACCTAAACCTTATTTAAACCCTCTGATCCCCCTTCCTTCATTTCCATCTTCATTTTTCACCACGACCATCCTCGAGATTCTTAACCAAACCTTTTCCTTCTAACTCTCTACGCATTCTTCAATGTTTGTAAGTGTTTCTTCTTTTCATTTTTCTTAGTTTCTATATTGTTAAGGGTAGATTAGGTTGTCTATCTTGTTTTCTTTTTCATTTTCCCTTTAGATTCATTTTGTTTATCTTTATTTTGCTTTATTCATTTGATTAGTTATGTTTTGATATGCATTTTTTGCAGGACAATGCCTTGAGTTAAACTCCCTACCCTTATTACCCCTCCTGCCCCTCTTAGTCCTCCTAGTGATTCCGATTCCGAAGATAGTTTTACGTTTGTCGAACTTTATGACAAAGTAGACACTAGGCCTTTCATCAAAGAATGATCCTTTCCATTAGCTCCCCCTGACAATCCCTTCGTACAACAACTTGTTGCTTCTCAGCTCAAAAGCTTAGTGAAACCTCATGATCAAGGCAATGATAAATTCGTTCTCCATTTTTATACATATGTCGAATTCGATAATGCCATGGAAATTAACTTTCGTGGTATTAAAGCACTGAATGCATTAACCACCTCTAGTATCCACTGCCATTTCAATCTTCCTAACATTCTCCGTTGCGACTATGATCAGCTTATCCACAACTACCTTTTGGATGATGTTATTCGCACCCTTTGTAAAGAGGGCACTAAATTGCATCGACCCTGTTATTACCAACTCTACCTCAAATGATCTGATCTCTGACCTGCAACTCGTCCTTTGCTTCATTTAGTTTGTAACAATATCATCCCGACCACTCATCTCGCCTATGTAACAAAATAATAAGCCTTACACATCTACCTCCTGATGACTGGTTGCCCAGTCGATATAGCTGATGCTATTGCCTCTGCCCTTCATGACTCCATCACTACCGCCAAATTCACCAATGCCATCACCTTTCCTCATCTCATCTCCGACATTTTCTGAGCATACAATGTCCCAGAGTTGGATACTGATAGCTATTTTAACCCAAACCCACTCTTTAGGTATACCTACCTCAAGCAACCTACAATTCACTTGCCTCATCCCTCCTCCCATGCTTAAGATATTGGTGCAACCTCTGCAGCTGTGGCACCAGTTGAATATGATCCTCTATCTTAGGACACTCCAGAGCTCATTACCTTACAGACACTCGCTAGTAAAGTCAACGGACTTTGTGCAGATCTCTCTCATCTCTGAGACACTCTCTTTTAGGAGATAGCCTGGCAAAAGGAGAGAGAGGCTTTATATGACCAAGATAGGCGGTATCACTGGCATATTGATGCGTTACTCGCCAAGCATTTTTATTTCCATTTACCATCTGATGAAGATGACCCCCTAAGCAGTGTTGGCACATTGGGAGCAGGTCCATCTAGATTTGGAGATGATCTTCCTATAGAGTAGCTTAAGTCGTTTGTTCTTTTTGTTTTAGCTAGTCATGTTTTAGTTTTTAGTCTGCTAGATACTCAGTTATATTATTGTTATTCACAGAATTAATGGCCAGTTGTTTATATGATTCTCATTGTACTTTTCTTGGTGTGTATTATTCAATAGCCTTCCTATTACTTTTCAATGCATCATGGTGTTTTGATTATTGTTCACATTGAGGACAATATGATGTTTAAGTATGGGGGAGGTTATTCCATTTTGGAAAATTTTCTTTATGCATCATTTTTGCCATTTAATTGCTTGTACAAGTCATTTATATGTCCTATGTAAATTTTTAAACTTGGTAATTAAGGTGAATTGCATGTTTTTTAAATGTCTCTTTTTTTTGAAAATTTTCACCGTCGCAAGCTGTTGATTTAGCCACAGCGACGCTGTGAATTTTTAGTTTTCCACGGTGAACTTATGTTTCATCGTGGCAAAGTCAATTCCCTTCATAAAAAGAAAAAGACAATTCTCTATTTTAATTCCCTCATTTCAATACTTCTCCTAAATTAGATTCTTCTAACTCCTATCTTGAAGATTTTATAAATTTCAATGTTGTCCATGTGTTTCTGAAAACATCATCTATGTTTTTAAATGATTGTTGATTTTGGTTAATTCCATTTTCAATTTTTTCACGAGAAGCAAGTGAGGATACGCTGAGAGAGTAGCATTATGCATTTTTAAACCTTAAGATTTCTTAATTGAGATACTAACCTTGTTCGAAGGATATTTGGGCCAAAATTCTTTCATTTTTGTGTGTAAATGCTTAATTCTCTAAAACTTGTTTTAATTCTTGATCAAAGCTTGATGAACTAAAATTTTGTTAATATGATAGAGGCATTCTTTCCAAAAACCCTACTCACCCAAACATAAACCCCAAACACTTAACCATTGCTAGCCCCTTTAAGCCATCTTTTGAGTGTATGCATGTTTTACAATTAATGTGAATATCTCATCTCCAGTTAAAAATGATCTTAAAAAAACAAGGGTTTCTATACAAAAGAAAAGAAATTAAAAAGTTTCAAAAGGCATAAAAAATAGAAAGCTTTCTTAAAAGAGAACAAGTTATAAAAAATTTTTAGATTATGTTTGTTGTTTGTCTAAACATTTTCTTACACATAGTTGGTGTTTATTCTATGTGGAAAATAATTGTGATGCATGTACCCATTTTCCTTCTTTTATTCATTCCATTTCATTTAGCCTTCCGTACATTACAACCCTAAAAGTCCTCTTGATTCTCGAAATTATAGTTGTTGTGGTAGAGAGGTAGAATTATCATAAGCTTATAGAAGAGAATGGACTAAACAGATTGTAGAGGGAAATTATCCCAAGACAAGTGAGTTGAGAGATTAAAAACAATTCCTTGAGAGAAACCTTTTTTGCCCAATCTCTTAGATTAAATAATTATAGTGTTTATTTTCTTAGCGCTCTTTTAGTCTGTTTGAGTTGATTTCTGAGGAAGTGACTCAACTGATTCTCTGCTCTCATTTTTAAGTATGGTTAACATTTTCTTTTAGAATTGTGTCTCTTTGACTTTTATAAGCTTTGTCCAGGAATACAAGGTCTAAATGTGGGTGAATTTGATTGAACCCAAGTTTCCTATATCAATTGGTGACAATTTCATGGTTTTTATTATACTTCTTGGCTCTTATTTTCGAATTTTGTGCTTAATTTAACGCATGAGTACTTGTTTTGAATTAATGTAGTTTGAGGGTAAAATTGTCACAAATAATTAGTAATTGAACTAAATTGATTTTTAGAACAATTGATACTGCAAACTACTATTTTTGATTGTAGGAGATTCAAGAAGTAGAGCCAAGGAGTGAAGACTACGAGCACAAGTCAACGAGGGAAACAGGCAAGTTCTCCGCGACGAAGATGATATTTCACTGTGGCAAAATCAAAACATCTTTGAAGAGACCTTTCGGGCAAAGTTTGTCGCGGCGAAAAGTTTAAAGTTACTAAAGAAATCTTTCGAGAAACGTTCGATGTGACGAACTCATCCTTTTTCTGTGGCGACACATTTGAATTGGCACCAGACCTGAACCATTTTTTAAAAACTAACCAACTTTGTAACCCAACCCAGCAACCCATTTTTGAAAAAAAACTATTTTAGGCTGACTTACAAAAGGAGAGAGGGAGAGCCGACACAATATACACATCCATATTCCATCATCGTCTTCTTCCACATCCTTATCATTTTCTTTCATTTTTCACCGTCGACTTCTACCATGGTTGTCTCTAGTTGCTTCTCGGTTGTGAAGTCTCTTGGAGCTATACGTGGCTAGGTGTCTTTCTCTCCTCTTGAAGATGTAGCAATGGCTAGAGTTCAATGGGCTTAAAGGGGGAGTAGCTTAATCCATGTTCAGCTATGATTTATGAATTCTTAGGTTTATGATTTATAATTTGTAGTTGAACATACTTGATTATAGTTTAATCAAGTATTGGGTATTTAGTGTGTGGTTTGGATTTGTTGATGTAGAACTTTCAGGTTAAATATATGAAATCACATAAATGTCTATTTGTGACCTTGTTGATTCTGTTTTATCTTGCATTTTGATATTGAGTTGATTCTAGATCTTAAAGTGACTTGTTGCATGGACTTATCCATTACACACACCAAATTAGCTTACATTTCATGACACATAGGTTAAATTACGTCTATTCGTTTTAGGTTCCGATTAAGTGAGACGACCCAAGGTTACATCTTATATTGCAATCCTTAGATTATTTTTTTGATCTGACCTCCAAGGGTACGAACAAAGGTTCAAATCATGTATACTCTCTCCTTCTTCTCCCTCTCATTGTTGAAATCCACACCTCACCCACACCTTGGGACTTCTGCCCTAATTCTGTACATTACCACTTGAAAACCTAAGCAAATCCTTCATAAAGATAGCTTTAGAGTGGAATATTGTTACATTTTGTTATCTTCTTCTTATCATTACCGAAACCATCCTACTCCCTCACTGTTCTTGAAATGTTCTTGAATGCATGTAAGGCAAAGCAGGCTTGACACATTGAGTCGGAATTTAAGCTAAACAAGTAAGTGAAGTACTGATCTATTGTGGCATGTGTTAGTAGAAATTATGCTCACTGATTAGGGATAGATTGAATGTGGTATTGGTGTTGAAATTGATGCCGGAAAATGATGAATGAAAGGGGTACCTTCTATTATGTTTTTGCATGCATGATAGCAGTAGTTTATGAGCTATTATGTGGATGAATTAAGTTGGTATTTAAGTATACTTGATGATGAATTCATGCTAAAGATAGGTGTGAAGTGTTTTCAAATATGGAAAAGTTAGGAAGGCAAGTATGATGGTATAAAGTGAATGGTAATGAAACAAATGAGCAAATTTTTGTGAGATTTAATGTAATCAATATGGAAGTTAAATTAACTTGAAATGAAGTAACCTTAATGGACATGAAATTTGGAAAATTTCAGGTTCTAGGGATTTCTCTAATCTTGTAAAATTAGTGAAGTATTGAATGTAGTAAAGTTACACACATTAATGATGTTGATAACAAATTCTGGAATTTTAATTTCAGCCTTGTGTACATGTCGTACCAGCTGAGAAAAATCACTCTAAATTGGTATATTTGGAATTAATTAAGGCTAGGAATGAACCTATATTGTTTATTGATTAATTGGTTAAGATCTTGATAAGTTTATGTAGTTAATTGATGTCATAACCTAAAGAATGAATTGTTTTGATGTGGTTGTCTTCAAAGATGGAAATTATGATTTGTTAAAGGAATAAATGAGTTCTTTTAATGTAAACTTGATCTTAAGGACTTGATTAATGTGTATAAGGTATGGATGAATGAACATTGAAGAAAATGGGTTAATTATGAATGATAATTGAGTAAATGTATGAATATATATTGTTGGAAAAAGTCTGGTGAATGTATAGATCTAGCTTGCTGAAATTCTGGATTTAAAGTAACAATTATGTGTATGTTATAAGAGGCTTTTTGACCATAAAAATGTTCAAGGATAAGTTTAATTTATAGTTGATGAATTTGGAGTTAATCAAGCTAACTTAAAGGTACAAAACTGATTTCAAAATGGTAGTATACAAGATATAATGTTTGAATGGTCTTAAGGTGTATAAGCACAAATTGAATAGTCAAGATTTATGCATAAGAATACATACTTGGAAAGTCAATTGAGCATGCATTGAAACATGAAACATATATATGTGCATGATTGTATATTCATATGATTAAACAAATTAGTGATTTGTCAACTATGTGTGTATGTATTGCTTGACGATAGATGTGTAATATGATCATCAACATCAATACATTGTCAGAACATCGAGACAATAACTTTTTTTGTAGCATACTATGAGTCAACTTTGATGTGTAAACTCATTTATATGTTCTTTTGTATAAATTGTATGTTTATATTGAATGTGTGTACAACTATTTCATAAATGTCAGGCTTAGATTTGAGGAGTTTGATATATGTGGCATGAGTATACAGAGATGAAAGGAAATGAAAACATAGCATATAAAATGATACATCTCATCACATTAAAATGCATGGTCAGATAAAGGAGTTATGACCAGAGTGACCGATGTGCAGAAAAGAGCTTTGAGCTCAGGATTATGATAAAGAGCCTTAGGCTTAAGTAACATAGACTTGGTATCCACAATGGATACGAGCCAGAAATGATATTAGTATCTGCAACAGATATGGGACAATAAATTGTGTTGATAGGCACTTAGTCACAACAAAACAAAATAAGAATGGAAACAAATGTGAATTTGGATATACATCCCTACATGTATAAAATGATTGAATTGGAATGAATTATTAAATTGTTTTGAAATAGTAAATTATAGTTGAAGTTATTAGATGATGTATTGTGATATGCAATGGTAGCCTAAATGATATGCTTGTGAAAGTATGATATACTTGTTTTTGTGATCTGACGTGAATGAATACATCGATGATGGTTCACTCACTGAGTTTGCCAACTTATCAAAATTAGAACATTATTTTTTAGGTTTAAAGGAGCTCTAGCTACCGAGGTGATACAGTAGAAGTCTAGTACTTACATTTTGGGGAAGAGAATGACTCAAAGGTTTAATTAGCTGAATTTGAGGAGTTTAGTTAGAGTCTTATGTATTGTCATCCCATTTCATATTAAATATTTGATATTAAGACTGAACTCAAAAAATGTTCTGTAATGTATATGTTGATTCTAAATTTTAATGGCATATGTGACTTTAATGTTGGTGAATGAAATGGGAAGAAATTAACATTTAGAATGCTTATGATATGTTTGATGCCTTTAATAAGTTAGTTTGATTATCCTAATGTACCATTTTTATAGAGTATGTTCTCAAATATCCTCTGGTGTGTTCGGGTTTATGCTCTATGGGAGTGGTTTGTTATAGAAAATCCCCTCTCATAATTTGGTAAATCTTCTTGGTTAATTTGCATCGTGACTTTTGTGTTGCTTGATTTCAATTTCTGTTTATGTTAAACTTGCAAATTAATTTCTTCATAATCACTTTAATATATTTACTTTACTTTGCAATTCTATTTTCATTTATTAGTTTTTTTGAGTCTTCGATAACATAGGATTAAATTAGTTCACCTTCCTTATGGGATCGACACTTCATATACTATAAATCACATCCTGTGCACTTGCGGTATTTTGAAGGCTATAAATTGTAAAGCTTGCAAAACGATCAACAAGTTTTTGGCAAAGTTGCTAGAGAAGTGTAGGATTAATTTACTTTTATTCTAAATATTAAAAAAATAAAAAAAAGAAAGAGTGAGAGAAGGAAGTTTAGGTGCAAAGCAGAATACACATTAATCTGGACATCACAAGGCAACTATGAGGAGTACAAAAGGTTAAATGATGGAGGAAAAATGTTATGAGGAGCGAAAGACCCTTATGAACTTCAATAAGGTACAATTTGGTTGGGGAAATACTCATTCTTATTAGAGCACGTACAATCCAGGGTGGTAAAACCACCTAAAATTTTGTTAGGATTTCAAAAAAAAAGAGTCCAATTTTGTTGGATCGGAAAAACAAAGCATGCTATATTTGGAGAAACGGTAGATTTCAAAACTTTTAAGAAATCATTACTTG